>JAYESA010001479.1:0-44577 GCA_036927795.1 Iris macrosiphon
CTACGTTAACACTATTCCATATTTTGGATCGAATCACTCATTTGTTCTTGTTTTCACCAATCTAAGCTTATTCTATACCATAATTTTGATTTGAATTACCTGTCCATATTCGTTTTCCTCAATCGACGACTACTCTAAACCATATCTCGGTTACGATCACCCATCGATACTCGTTTAACCATTCTACGCTCATTCTATATCATGTTTCAGTTAGAATCACCCATCTGCACTCGGTTTTACCATTCGACGTCTGTTTTAGACCATATTTTGGTTAGAATCACTGACCTAAATACGTTCTCATCATTCTACTCTCATTCTCACACTAACCCGCCGATCATGATCACATTTCAGTACCTGTCTTCGCAAATCCGTGCCACTTTTACAGCATATTTCGGTTAGAATCACCTGCCTATACTCGTTTCTCACCGGTCTACGCATGTTCTACACCATATTTCGGTTGGAATCGCCCACCGGTACTCGTTTTCATGATCCTGTCCCTGTTTTATACCGTATTTCGACTAGAATCAACGACCTAAACTCGTTCTCGTCATCCTACGATCATAGTAAACCATGTTTCGGCTTGAATCACTCATTTATCTCGTTTTCAACATTTTACGAGCATTTGATACCTCATTTCGGTTAGAATCATATTTTTATAATCGTTTCACCAATCTAGGCGACTTTATACCATATTTCGGTTAGAAATCACCCGTCATACTTGTTTCGCTATTCTACGCCCATTCCACAGCATAATTCCGGTTAGTATCACACCTCTATACTTGTTTTCGCTTTCTAAGCTCGTTTTACACCATATGTCGGTTAGATCACCCATTCATACTCGTTTTCATCATTCAGCGTTCATTGTATTGCATATTTAGGTTAGAATTACTTATTTGTACTTGTTTTCACCAATCTAAGCTCGATCTATACCATAATTTGGTTAGAGTTAACTCTTTATATTCGTTTTCATCAATCTACGCCTATCCTAAATCATATATCGCTTAGGAAGGCCCATCGATACTCGTTTAACCATTCTACGCTCATTCTATGTCATATTTCACTTAGAATCACCTCTTTTTAATGCTCGTTTTACCATTCGACGTCTTTTTCGGACCATATTTCGGTTAGAATCAACCATCCATATCCATTTTCACCTTTCTACGTTCACACTATTCTATATTTTGGATCGAATCACTCATTTGTACTTGTTTTTACCAATCTAAGCTCATTCTATACCATAATTCGATTTGAATTACCTGTCCATATTCATTTTCCTCAATCGATGACTACTCTAAACCATATCGCGGTTACGATCACCCATCGATACTCTTTTAACAATTCTATGCTCATTCTATATCAAGTTTCAGTTAGAATCACCCATCTGCACTCGTTTTACCATTCGACGCCTGTTTTAGACCATATTTGGTTAGAATCACCGACCTAAATACTTTCTCATCATTCTACTCTCATTCTCACACTAACCCGCCGATCATGATCACATTTCAGTGCCTCTCTTCGCAAATCCGTGCCACTTTTACAGCATATTTCGGTTAGAATCACCCGCCTATACTCGTTTTCACCGGTCTACGCATGTTCTACACCATGTTTCAGTTGGAATCGTCCATCGGTACTCGTTTTCATGATCCCGTCCCTCTTTTATACCGTATTTTGACTAGAATCAACGACCTAAACTCGTTCTCGTCATCCTACGATCATAGTAAACCATGTTTCGGCTCGAATCACTCATTTATCTCGTTTTCACCATTTTATGAGCATTTGATACCTTATTTCGGTTAGAATCATATTTTTATAATCGTTTCACCAATCTAGGCGACTTTATACCATATTTCGGTTAAAAATCACCCGTCCATACTTGGTTTCGCTATTCTACGCCTATTCCACAGCATAATTTTGGTTAGTATCACACCTATGTACTCATTTTCGCTTTCTAAGCTCGTTTTACACCATATGTCGGTTAGATCACCCATTCATACTCGTTTTCCATCATTCTGCGTTCATTGTATTGCATATTTATGTTAGAATTACTTACTTGTACTTGTTTTCACTAAACTTAGCTCGATCTATACCATAATTTTGGTTAGAGTTAACTCTCTATATTCGTTTTCATCAATCTATGCCTATCCTAAATCATATATCGCTTAGGAAGGCCCATCGATACTCGTTTATACCGTATTTTGCTCATTCTATATCATATTTTACCTAGAATCACCTCTTTTTAACGCTCATTTTACCATTCGACGTCTGTTTTGGACCATATTTAGGTTATAATCACCCATCCATAGCCATTTTCACCATTCTACGTTAACACTATTCCATATTTTGGATCGAATCACTCATTTGTTCTTGTTTTCACCAATCTAAACTCATTCTATACCATAATTTCGATTTGAATTACCTGTCCATATTCGTTATCCTCAATCGACGATTACTCTAAAACCATATCTCGGTTACGATCACCCATCGATACTCGTTTAACCATTTTACGTTCATTCTATATCATATTTCAGTTAGAATCACCCATCTGCACTCGGTTTTACCATTCGACGCCTATTTTAGACCATATTTTGGTTTAGAATCACCGACCTAAATACGTTCTCATCATTCTACTCCCATTCTCACACTAACCCGCCGATCATGATCACATTTCAGTACCTGTCTTCGCTGTTCCGTGCCACTTTTACAGCATATTTCGGTTAGAATCACCTGCCTATACTCGTTTTCACCGGTCTACGCATGTTCTACACCGTGTTTCGGTTGAATCGCCCACCAGTACTCGTTTTCATGATCCTGTCCCTATTTTATACCGTATTTCGACTAGAATCAACGACCAAAACTCGTTCTCGTCATCCTATGATCATAGTAAACCATGTTTCGGCTCGAATCACTCATTTATCTCGTTTTCACCATTTTACGAGCATTTGATACCTTATTTCGGTTAGAATCATATTTTTATAATCGTTTCACCAATCTAGGCGACTTTATACCATATTTCGGTTAAAATCACCCGTCCATACTTGGTTTCGCTATTCTACGCCTATTCTACAGCATAATTTCGGTTAGTATCACACCTCTGTACTCGTTTTCCGCTTTCTAAGCTCGTTTTACACCATATGTTGGTTAGATCACCCATTCAAACTCGTTTTCATCATTCTGCGTTCATTGTATTGCATATATATGTTAGAATTACTTACTTGTACTTGTTTTCCACCAATCTAAGCTCGATCTATACCATAATTTTGGTTAGAGTTAACTCTATATATTCGTTTTCATCAATCTACGCCTATCCTAAATCATATATCGCTTAGGAAGGCACATCGATACTCATTTATACCGTATTTCGCTCATTCTATGTCATATTTCACCTAGAATCACCTCTTTTTTAACGCTCGTTTTACCATTCGACGTCTGTTTTGGACTATATTTAGGTTATAATCACCCATCCATAGCCATTTTCACCATTCTACGTTAATACTATTCCATATTTTGGATCGAATCACTCATTTGTTCTTGTTTTCACCAATCTAAACTCATTCTATACCATAATTTCGATTTGAATTACCTGTCCATATTCATTTTCCTCAATCGACGACTACTCTAAACCATATCTCGGTTACGATCACCCATCGATACTCGTTTAACCATTCTACGCTCATTCTATATCATGTTTCAGTTAGAATCACCCATCTGCACTCGGTTTTACCATTCGACGCCTGTTTTAGACCATATTTTGGTTAGAATCACCGACCTAAATACGTTCTCATCATTCTACTCCCATTCTCACACTAACCCGCCGATCATGATCATATTTCAGTACCTGTCTTCGCAAATCGTGCCACTTTTACAGCATATTTCGGTTAGAATCACCTGCCTATACTCGTTTTCCACCGGTCTACGCATGTTCTACACCATTGTCACTACCACTTTTTCATATAAGGGTATTTTTGTAATTTTAGCTGTTTTAAATAATTATGAATTTAAATTGATTGCTGAGTTTTATAACTATTATATTATTATTAGGGATATTTGAGTTTAGGTCAAAACCCTAGAATACAGTAGGACAACCCTAATGAGTTAACCCTGATTAGAAAACCCTATTCTAGCAAAACCCTAGAATACAAAATTAGGGTGAACCCTCAAAACCCTAGACTGACTTAACTTGAGTCTATTAGGTCTTACATGACTTAACATAAAGGGTTTAGTCTAAAAGCTGTGCATAGGAAACCCTAGAACTAGTTTTATATATATATAAAGCTTCTCACAAAGCCATCCTTTAATATAGACAGGAGAAACCCTAGCCTCCACTAGAGAAAAACCATCTCCCATCCAAAAATTCGAAACCCTAACCCTAGGTTCCCTTTCCTCTTCCTCCAAAGCAAGGAACGTGGGTCAGGAAGCCTGGGAGAAGAAGAATCTCATTGAAGAAACCTTCCCTGCAGGTAAGAACCCCATTTTTTCTTCATTTAATTCCTGTTTTCTATTGTTCATGGCCATTAGGAAACACCTTTGCTGAGTAGATCTCGAAATTTAGGGTTTTGGATTGGTTTTGGGTGACCCACATAGGTTTTCCCCAATTATTAAGAACCCTAACCCTAGATTTTGGTTGTAGACTGATTTCATCTCCCCTGTGTAAGTTGAACCCGATTTGTAGGGTTTTTGGATTAGGAATTTATGGATTATATGTATATTGGTATCTTGCACTGCATGTGTTCGATGGAATGTTCATTTAGGGTTCATCCATCTAAGGTAATTGATGTATGATGTCTATATATATATATATTTATACATATGTATAGGGGTTTGATGTGTTTGTATATATGTATCTATGTTGTAGTTGACTGTGTGGTGGGGTATTCACTGTGTACTCGGGTTTGAGAGAGAACTGTGCTGTGGCTGTATATATATATGTGTATATGTGTAGAGGTGTTGCTGTTTTGATTCTGTGCAGTCGGGTGTTGAGGAAGTTCATTGATAGGAGTTTTAGAGAGTATCAGTTCAATTGGACATGGGGAAGGGTGTATCTTGGACCAGTAGAGGAGGGCAGTGAGGGAATGTGTGTGGGGATGATGTGCAAGCCAGTATATGAAATTGGGAGTACCTGTGAAGGGGTTAAAGGGGCTCGGGTAGGCAGTGGATCCTGCTGCAGTTTGAATGGTAGGTGTGGGTTACAAATATCAAGAAGGTGTGGTGCAGTGAAGTGTTGGTTTATAGATGTTGTATTGAGATGAACCAAGTCAAGGTGCAGGTGCCAGAATCTGAGTAAGGGAGTTCAAGTTGGAGTGCAAGTGAGGGTTAGTACTATGATACCTTGGTATCCTGAGGGCAATGCCAAAGTATTGATTAATATTTTAGGCTAAGGTTAGGTGTATCAGTTCCAGATTTGAGTGCTCGGGTGAGCATTAGTTAAGTAGGATCTTGGGGGTGTTTAAGTATCAGTGAGATGGGGGAGGGGTTGATTGCTGTGCTGTGTGCAGTCTATGTGTGTATTCCTGTGTAGCAGTAGGTAAGTTTTCCTGTGTGGTTCAGTCTTAATTTCAGTGTGCAGTGTCAGGTATCAGTAAGCAAGGTGGTTTCAGTGAATTAGGTATGTTGTGAGGGATAATTAGGGTGTGTATCAGTAAATAGGGGGATGCATTACCTGTGTAAACAGAGCAGTGTGTATATGTGTGTTCAGTGTAGCACATGTGTGGGTGTGGCTGCAGGTCAGTAACTTGAGGGTTAATATGAGCAGTCTAATATATGTGTGTGTTTGTGGAGTGAGTTAAACTAGAACCTGTGTGATTCAGAGAGAAAGAGAGAGTGTTTGGTTCCAGATTTCCTGTGTGTGTCTATACTGTGTGTGTGTGTTGTTATAGAGGGGTGTGTGTGTGTGTACTGTCAGTCTAGTGTGTTTAGTGTGTAGGATTAAGGGATACTGTGTAAATGAGGTATCAGCAGTTAGGGGATTCCAGTGTGAGTGCCTGTAAATTGAAAACCCAATGTGACAGTATCAGTGGTTGTGTTAGGTTGTGTACAGTATCAGTATCAGTATTTGGGTTAGGTTGGATGAGAAGTGTTGTGCACAGACCAAGAAAAAGGGAAATCTGATTATCACAACTGTAGTTGGAGCTGCAATCAAGTGCTTGCAGTTTAGTGTTGGGCTTATGAAAACAATTTGATCAATAGGTATTGATGTATGTTCAAGTGGAAGGGAAACCTTAGTTACAGCCTGTAGATCATTGCAGAAATGTTCATACAAGCTGCCTGCATTCAGAAATTACTGATGGCAGCAGTAGCACATAGCTACTTGCTGAATGCAACAGTTCCAAAGCATGCTTCAGTAGATGTAGCAGCAGCAAGTGTGCTTTGGCAGCAACATTAGGATGCAGTTTGGCATTGGGAGTTGAGATTAGTTAGTGTATAGGGTGTATCCTAGAACTATGCACTGTGTGCCTATGTATGTGTACAGATTTCAGTGTGGGTAGATGTGTTTATGTGTCAGTGTGTGTGTGCCAATGTGGAACTAGTGTGAGTATCAGTTAGATAAGGGTTTGTGTGCAGTGTAGTATTGTGTGTATGTGTGTCTAGATGGGTAGGTGTGTGACAGTTCAGTATGTCAGTTAGTATTGTAGTTAATAGGGAATGTTAGTTATATAATAGCTAGTGTTAGCTAGCTAGTGGCCAATTTAGACCAATTGACTTAGTAGAACCTAGTATTGACCAGTAAACCTTAGACATGACCTAGAAACCTCGTTTTTAATTGTTAATCATGTTACTCTTTTAATTCATTAATTAACATTGAAATTCCATAAATAGGTCATTGTGATTCCATTTTGGACCTCGATCCTCACATTCTGCTCAGGACCACAGGCGAGTACATTCTCTGACAGTTTTCATGGTTGATTACTTCTATAAATTGTAGTGTATTACATACTTGATTCCGACACTATGGATACACGGGTTAGCACCCTAGATCCCCATCATGAGGAGTCGTGATTGGAATCCATCGTGCTAGCTGGGGGATGGGGAACTATTAGTAGATTATGTGATCATATCCACACTTACCATGCATCATAGCTCACCCCACATCTCACGTCGGGTGTGGCCTGACCATCATCATGCCTCATAGCTGTTATATATGATTAGCCTGACCATTATCATGCATCATAGCTAACCATATGGTTAGCCTGACCTTCAAGAATCATAGCTAATCATATATAACCAGCCTGATCCAGTCCCAAGCCGATCACATGATAAACTAATATTTCAACCACTTAGCTAGATGTTTTATCTTTATTCAGATTTACCTGTTCTAGTAATCACTATTTATTGCTCATTGCTAGTTGCTCTTTTGTCTATTTCATTTTCTCCAGTACTCCACATGTTCAGTTTTTATTTCCATCTTGTATCTCTTACACTGTTTATAGATTTTGTCAATTTAATGAAACTGCTGTTAGTATTTGTGCTTCGCTCCAATCCTGACTGGATAACAACATTTTCAGAGGACCTGGAGGACTTTTGCCCTACTCATTACGGTCCAGGAATAGAGGAGGATTTCACCCCAGAAATCCCAGAGGAGGTGCCTATCTTAGAGGAGAACTTGCCTGCCCATGTTTAGATTATTTTTTCTGCATTTATTGTTTTAGACTGAGACTGAGACTGAGATGTATTTTATTTTATTTGTGACTTTGTGAGGTCATTTAGACCAGGATTTGAGTTGAACTTCTTGTGGATGGTTTTATTAGAACTCTTTTCAATTCTCATCGTGCCATTATTCTTATAGCTGTGATTGAGTATATTTTAGACTTGTGTTTTACTTATCATTGTCCTCCGTACGGAGTTGAGACTATTGACAGGATGTACTATTTGTGACCTAGACAGCGTTCTACCGCCGATGCTGCGGCGTAGGCTGGACGTACCCACGACTCATGCCCAAATTCCGGGTGCGGGTCGTGACAACCATATTTCGGTTGGAATCGCCCACCGGTACTCGTTTTCATGATCCTGTCCCTGTTTTATACCGTATTTCGACTAGAATCAATGACCTAAACTCGTTCTAGTCATCCTACGATCATAGTAAACCATATTTCGGCTCGAATCACTCATTTATCATATTTTCACCATTTTACGAGCATTTGATACCTTATTTCGGTTAGAATCATATTTTTATAATCGTTTCACCAATCTAGGCGACTTTATACCATATTTCGGTTAAAAATCACCCGTCCATACTTGGTTTCGCTATTCTACGCCCATTCCACAGCATAATTCCGGTTAGTATCACACCTCTATACTTGTTTTCGCTTTCTAAGCTCGTTTTACACCATATGTCGGTTAGATCACCCATTCATACTCGTTTTCATCATTCAGCGTTCTTTGTATTCCATATTTAGGTTAGAATTACTTATTTGTACTTGTTTTCACCAATCTAAGCTCGATCTATACCATAATTTTGGTTAGAGTTAACTCTTTATATTCGTTTTCATTAATCTACGCCTATCCTAAATCTTATATCGCTTAGGAAGGCCATCGATACTCGTTTAAACCATTCTACGCTCATTCTATGTCATATTTCACTTAGAATCACCTCTTTTTAAACGCTCGTTTTACCATTCGACGTCTTTTTCGGACCATATTTAGGTTAGAATCACCCATCCATACCCATTTTCACCATTCTACGTTAAATCTATTCCATATTTTGGATCGAATCACTCATTTGTTCTTGTTTTCACCAATCTAAACTCATTCTATCCATAATTTCGATTTGAATTACCTGTCTATATTCATTTTCCTCAATCAACGACAACTCTAAACCATATCTCTGTTAAGATCACCAATCGATACTCGTTTAACCATTCTACGTTCATTCTATATCATGTTTCAGTTAGAATCACCCATCTGCACTCGGTTTTACCATTCGACGGCTGTTTTAGACCATATTTTTGTTAGAATCACCGACCTAAATACGTTCTCATCATTCTACTCCCATTCTCACACTAGCCCGCCGATCATGATCATATTTCAGTACCTGTCTTCGCAAATCCGTGCCACTTTTACAGCATATTTCGGTTAGAATCACCCGCCTATACTCGTTTTCACCGGTCTACGCATGTTCTACACCATGTTTCAGTTGGAATCGCCCATCGGAACTCGTTTTTATGATCCCGTCCCTGTTTTATACCGTATTTCGACTAGAATCAACGACCTAAACTCGTTCTCGTCATCCTACGATCATAGTAAACCATGTTTCGGCTCGAATCACTCATTTATCTCGTTTTCACCATTTTACGAGCATTTGATACCTCATTTCGGTTAGAATCATATTTTTATAATCGTTTCACCAATCTAGGCGACTTTATACCATATTTCGGTTAGAAATCACCCGTCCATACTTGGTTTCGCTATTATACGCCCATTCCATAGCATAATTTCGGTTAGTATCACACCTATGTACTCGTTTTCACTTTCTAAGCTCGTTTTACACCATATGTCGGTTAGATCACCCATTCATACTCGTTTTCATCATTCTGCGTTCATTGTATTGCATATTTATGTTAGAATTACTTACTTGTACTTGTTTTCACTAAACTTAGCTTGATCTATACCATAATTTTGGTTAGAGTTAACTCTCTATATTCGTTTTCATCAATCTACGCCTATCCTAAATCATATATCGCTTAGAAAGGCCCATCGATACTCGTTTATACCGTATTTCGCTCATTCTATGTCATATTTCACCAGAATCACCTCTTTTTTAACGCTCGTTTTACCATTCAACGTCTGTTTTGGACTATATTTAGGTTATAATCACCCATCCATAGCCATTTTCACCATTCTACGTTAACACTATTCCATATTTTGGATCGAATCACTCATTTGTTCTTGTTTTCACCAATCTAAACTCATTCTATACCATAATTTCGATTTGAATTACCTGTCCATATTCATTTTCCTCAATCGACGACTACTCTAAACCATATCTCGGTTACGATCACCCATCGATACTCGTTTAACCATTCTACGCTCATTCTATATCATGTTTCAGTTAGAATCACCCATCTGCACTCGGTTTTACCATTCGACGCCTGTTTTAGACCATATTTTGGTTAGAATCACCGACCTAAATACGTTCTCATCATTCTACTCCCATTCTCACACTAACCCGCCGATCATGATCATATTTCAGTACCTGTCTTCGCAAATCCGTGCCACTTTTACAGCATATTTCGGTTAGAATCACCCGCCTATACTCGTTTTCACCGGTCTACGCACGTTCTACACAATATTTCGGTTGGAATCGCCCACCGGTACTCGTTTTCATGATCCTGTCCCTGTTTTATATCGTATTTCGACTAGAATCAACGACCTAAACTCGTTCTAGTCATCCTACGATCATAGTAAACCATGTTTCGGCTCGAATCACTCATTTATCATATTTTCACCATTTTACGAGCATTTGATACCTTATTTCGGTTAGAATCATATTTTTATAATCGTTTCACCAATCTAGGCGACTTTATACCATATTTCGGTTAAAAATCACCCGTCCATACTTAGTTTCGCTATTCTACGCCCATTCCACAGCATAATTCTGGTTAGTATCACACCTCTATACTTGTTTTCGCTTTCTAAGCTCGTTTTACACCATATGTCGGTTAGATCACCCATTCATACTCGTTTTCATCATTCAGCGTTCATTGTATTCCATATTTAGGTTAGAATTACTTATTTGTACTTGTTTTCACCAATCTACGCTCGATCTATACCATAATTTTGGTTAGAGTTAACTCTTTATATTCGTTTTCATTAATCTACGCCTATCCTAAATCTTATATCGCTTAGGAAGGCCCATCGATACTCGTTTAACCATTCTACGCTCATTCTATGTCATATTTCACTTAGAATCACCTCTTTTTAACGCTCGTTTTACCATTCGACGTCTTTTTTGGACCATATTTAGGTTAGAATCACCCATCCATACCCATTTTCACCATTCTACGTTAATACTATTCCATATTTTGGATCGAATCACTCATTTGTTCTTGTTTTCACCAATCTAAACTCATTCTATACCATAATTTCGATTTGAATTACCTGTCCATATTCATTTTCCTCAATCAACGACAACTCTAAACCATATCTCGGTTAAGATCACCCATCGATACTCGTTTAACCATTCTACGCTCATTCTATATCATGTTTCAGTTAGAATCACCCATCTGCACTCGGTTTTACCATTCGACGCCTGTTTTAGACCATATTTTTGTTAGAATCACCGACCTAAATACGTTCTCATCATTCTACTCCCATTCTCACACTAGCCCGCCGATCATGATCACATTTCAGTACCTGTCTTCGTAAATCCGTGCCACTTTTACAGCATATTTCGGTTAGAATCACCCGCCTATACTCGTTTTCACCGGTCTACGCATTTTCTACACCATATTTCGGTTGGAATCGCCCACCGGTACTCGTTTTCATGATCCTGTCCCTGTTTTATACCGTATTTCGACTAGAATCAACGACCTAAACTCGTTCTCGTCATCCTACGATCATAGTAAACCATGTTTCGGCTCGAATCACTCATTTATTTTGTTTTCACCATTTTACGAGCATTTGATACCTCATTTCGGTTAGAATCATATTTTTATAATCGTTTCACCAATCTAGGCGACTTTATACCATATTTCGGTTAGAAATCACCCGTCCATACTTGGTTTCGCTATTATACGCCCATTCCACAGCATAATTCCGGTTAGTATCACACCTATGTACTCATTTTCGCTTTCTAAGCTCGTTTTACACCATATGTCGGTTAGATCACCCATTCATACTTGTTTTCATCATTCTGCGTTCATTGTATTGCATATTTATGTTAGAATTACTTACTTGTACTTGTTTTCACTAAACTTAGCTCGATCTATACTATAATTTTGGTTAGAGTTAACTCTCTATATTCGTTTTCATCAATCTACGCCTATCCTAAATCATATATCGCTTAAGAAGGCCCATCGATACTCGTTTATACCATATTTCGCTCATTCTATGTCATATTTCACCTAGAATCACCTCTTTTTTAACGCTCGTTTTATCATTCGACGTCTGTTTTGGACTATATTTAGGTTATAATCACCCATCCATAGCCATTTTCACCATTCGACGTTAACACTATTCCATATTTTGGATCGAATCACTCATTTGTTCTTGTTTTCACCAATCTAAACTCATTCTTTACCATAATTTCGATTTGAATTACCTGTCCATATTCATTTTCCTCAATCGACGACTACTCTAAACCATATCTCGGTTACGATCACCCATCGATACTCGTTTAACCATTCTACGCTCATTGTATATCATGTTTCAGTTAGAATCACCCATCTGCACTCGGTTTTACCATTTGACGCCTGTTTTAGACCATATTTTGGTTAGAATCACCGACCTAAATACGTTCTCATCATTCTACTCCCATTTTTACACTAACCCACCGATCATGATCACATTTCAGTACCTGTCTTCGCAAATTCGTGCCACTTTTACAGCATATTTCGGTTAGAATCACCCGCCTATACTCGTTTTCACCGGTCTACGCATGTTCTACACCATGTTTCAGTTGGAATCGCCCATCGGTACTCGTTTTCATGATCCCGTCCCTGTTTTATACCGTATTTCGACTAGAATCAACGACCTAAACTCGTTCTCGTCATCCTACGATCATAGTAAACCATGTTTCGGCTCGAATCACTCATTTATCTCGTTTTCACCATTTTACGAGCATTTGATACCTTATTTCGGTTAGAATCATATTTTTATAATCGTTTCACCAATCTAGGCGACTTTATACCATATTTCGGTTAATAATCACCCCTCCATACTTGGTTTCGCTATTCTACGCCCATTCCACAGCATAATTTCGGTTAGTATCACACCTCTGTACTCGTTTTCGCTTTCTAAGCTCGTTTTACACCATATGTCGGTTAGATCACCGATTCATACTCGTTTTCATCATTCTGCGTTCATTGTATTACATTTTTAGGTTAGAATTACTTATTTGTACTCGTTTTCACCAATCTAAGCTCGATCTATACCATAATTTTGGTTAGAGTTAACTCTCTATATTCGTTTTTATCAATCTACGCCTATCTTAAATCATATATCGCTTAGGAAGGCCCATCGATACTCGTTTATACCGTATTTTGCTCATTCTATGTCATATTTCACCTAGAATCACCTCTTTTTTAACGCTCGTTTTACCATTCGACGTCTGTTTTGGACCATATTTAGGTTATAATTACCCATCCATACCCATTTTCACCATTCTACGTTAACACTATTCCATATTTTGGATCGAATCACTCATTTGTTCTTGTTTTCACCAATCTAAGCTCATTCTATACCATAATTTCGATTTGAATTACCTGTCCATATTCGTTTTCCTCAATCGACGACTACTCTAAACCATATCTCGGTTACGATCACCCATCGATACTCGTTTAACTATTCTACGCTCATTCTATATCATGTTTCAGTTAGAATCACCCATCTGCACTCGGTTTTACCATTCGACGTCTGTTTTAGACCATATTTTGGTTAGAATCACCGACCTAAATACGTACTCATCATTCTACTCCCATTCTCACACTAACCCGCCGATCATGATCACATTTCAGTACCTGTCTTCGCAAATCCGTGCCACTTTTACAGCATATTTCGGTTAGAATCACCCGCCTATACTCGTTTTCACCGGTCTACGCATGTTCTACACCATATTTCGGTTGGAATCGCCCACCGGTACTCGTTTTCATGATCCTGTCCCTGTTTTATACCGTATTTCGACTAGAATCAACGACCTAAACTCGTTCTCGTCATCCTACGATCATAGTAAACCATGTTTCGGCTCGAATCACTCATTTATCTCGTTTTCACCATTTTACGAGCATTTGATACCTCATTTCGGTTAGAATCATATTTTTATAATCGTTTCACCAATCTAGGCGACTTTATACCATATTTCGGTTAAAAATCACCCGTCCATACTTGGTTTCGCTATTCTATGCCCATTCCACAGCATAATTCCGGTTAGTATCACACCTCTATACTTGTTTTCGCTTTCTAAGCTCTTTTTACACCATATGTCGGTTAGATCACCCATTCTTACTCGTTTTCATCATTCAGCGTTCATTGTATTGCATATTTAGGTTAGAATTACTTATTTGTACTTGTTTTCACCAATCTAAGCTCGATCTATACCATAATTTTGGTTAGAGTTAACTCTTTATATTCATTTTCATCAATCTACGTCTATCCTAAATTATATATCGCTTAGGAAGGCCCATCGATACTCGTTTAACCATTCTACGCTCATTCTATGTCATATTTTACTTAGAATCACCTCTTTTTAACGCTCGTTTTACCATTCGACATCTTTTTCGGACCATATTTAGGTTAGAATCACCCATCCATATCCATTTTCACCTTTCTACATTCACACTATTCTATATTTTGGATCGAATCACTCATTTGTACTTGTTTTTACCAATCTAAGCTCATTCTATACCATAATTTCGATTTGAATTACCTGTCCATATTCATTTTCCTCAATCGACGACTACTCTAAACCATATCGCGGTTACGATCACCCATCGATACTCTTTTAACAATTCTATGCTCATTCTATATCATGTTTCAGTTAGAATCACCCATCTGCACTCGTTTTTACCATTCGACGCCTGTTTTAGACCATATTTTGGTTAGAATCACCGACCTAAATACGTTCTCATCATTCTACTCCCATTCTCACACTAACCCGTCGATCATGATCACATTTCAGTACCTATCTTCGCAAATTCGTGCCACTTTTACAGCATTTTTGGTTACAATCACCCGCCATACTCGTTTTCATCGGTCTACGCATGTTCTACACCATGTTTCGGTTGGAATCGCTCACCGGTACTCATTTTCATGATCCTATCCCTGTTTTATACCGTATTTCAACTAGAATCAACGACCTAAACTCGTTCTCGTCATCCTACGATCATAGTAAACCATATTTCGGGTCGAATCACTCATTTATCTCGTTTTCACCATTTTACGAGCATTTGATATCTTATTTTGGTTAGAATCATATTTTTATAATCGTTTCACCAATCTAGGCGACTTTATACCATATTTCGGTTAAAAATCACCCGTCCATACTTGGTTTCGCTATTCTACGCCTATTCTACAGCATAATTTCGGTTAGTATCACACCTCTGTATTCGTTTTCGCTTTTTAAGCTCAATTTACACCATATGTCGGTTAGATCACCCAATCATACTCGTTTTCACCATTTTGCGTTCATTCTATTGCATATTTAGGTTAGAATTACTTATTTGTACTTGTTATCACCAATCTAAGCTTGATCTATACCATAATTTTGGTTAGAGTTAACTCTCTATATTCGTTTTCATCAATATACTCCTATCTTAAACCATATATTGCTTAGGAAGGCCCATCGATACTCATTTAACCATTCTACGCTCATTCTATGTCATATTTCACTTAGAATCACCTCTTTTTAACGCTCGTTTTACCATTCGACGTCTGTTTCGGACCATATTTAGGTTAGAATCACCCATCCATATCCATTTTCACCATTCTACGTTCACACTATTCCATATTTTTGATCGAATCACTCATTTGTACTTGTTTTTACCAATCTAAGCTCATTCTATACCATAATTTCGATTTGAATTACCTGTCCATATTTATTTTCCTCAATCGACGAATACTCTAAACCATATCGCGGTTACGATTAACCATCGATACTCTTTTAACCATTCTATGCTCATTCTATATCATGTTTCAGTTAGAATCACCCATCTGCACTCGTTTTTACCATTCGACGCCTGTTTTAGACCATATTTTGGTTAGAATCACCGACCTAAATACGTTCTCATCATTCTACTCCCATTCTCACACTAACCCGCCGATCATGATCATATTTCAGTACCTCTCTTCGCAAATTCGTGCCACTTTTACAGCATTTTCGGTTACAATCTCCCTCCTATACTCGTTTTCATCGGTCTACGCATGTTCTACACCATGTTTCGGTTGGAATCGCTCACCGGTACTCGTTTTCATGATCCTATCCCTGTTTTATACCGTATTTCGACTAGAATCAATGGCCTAAACTCGTTCTCGTCATCCTACGATCATAGTAAACCTTGTTTCGGCTCGAATCACTCATTTATCTCGTTTTCACCATTTTACGAGCATTTGATACCTCATTTCGGTTAGAATCATATTTTTATAATCGTTTTACCTATCTAGGCGACTTTATACCATATTTCGGTTAAAAATCACCCGTCCATACTTGGTTTCGCTATTCTACGCCTATTCTACAGCATAATTCCGGTTAGTATCACACCTCTGTATTCGTTTTCGCTTTCTAAGCTCGATTTACACCATATGTCGGTTAGATCACCCAATCATACTCGTTTTCACCATTTTGCGTTTATTCTATTGCATATTTAGGTTAGAATTACTTATTTGTACTTGTTATCACCAATCTAAGCTCGATTTATACCATAATTTTGGTTAGAGTTAACTCTCTATATTCGTTTTCATCAATCTACTCCTATCCTAAACCATATATTGCTTAGGAAGGCCCATCGATACTCATTTAACCATTCTACGCTCATTCTATGTCATATTTCACTTAGAATCACCTTTTTCTAACGCTCGTTTTACCAATCGACGTCTGTTTCGGACCATATTTCGGTTAGAATCACCCATCCATATCCATTTTCACTATTCTACGTTCACATTATTCCATATTTTGGATCGAATCACTCATTTGTACTTGTTTTCACCAATCTAAGCTCATTCTATACCATAATTTCAATTTGAATTATCTATCCATATTCGTTTTCCTCAATCGAGCACTACTCTAAACCATATCTCGGTTACGATCACCCATCCTTACTTGTTTCGGTTGGAATCGATCACCGGTACTCGTTTTCATGATCCTGTCCCTATTTTATAGCGTATTTCGACTAGAATCAACGATCTAAACTCGTTCTCGTCATCCTACGATCATAGTAAACCATGTTTCGGCTCGAATCACTCATTTATCTCGTTTTCACCATTTTACGAGCATTTGATACCTTATTTCGGTTAGAATCATATTTTTATAACTGTTTCACCAATCTAGGCGACTTTAAACCATATTTCGGTTAAAAAACACCCGTCTATACTTGGTTTTGCTATTCTACGCCCATTCCACAGCATAATTCCGGTTAGTATCACACCTCTATACTCGCTTTCGCTTTCTAAGCTCGTTTTACACCATATGTCGGTTAGATCACCCATTCATACTCGTTTTCATCATTCTGCGTTCATTTTATTGTATATTTAGGTTAGAATTACTTATTTGTACTTGTTTTCACCAATCTAAGCTCGATCTATACCATAATTTTGGTTAGAGTTAACTCTCTATATTCGTTTTCATCAATCTACGCCTATCCTAAATCATATATCGCTTAGGAAGGCCCATCGATACTCGTTTAACCATTCTACGCTCATTCTATATCATATTTCACTTAGAATCACCTCTTTTTTAACGCTCGTTTTATCATTCGACGTCTGTTTCGGACCATATTTAGGTTAGAATCACCCATCCATACCCATTTTTACCATTCTACGTTAACATTATTCCATATTTTGGATCGAATCACTCATTTGTACTTGTTTTCACCAATCTAAGCTCATTCTATACCATAATTTCGATTTGAATTACCTGTCCATATTTGTTTTCCTCAAACGACGACTACTCTAAACAATATTTCGGTTACGATCACCCATCGATACTCGTTTAACCATTCTACGCTCATTCTATATCATGTTTCAGTTAGAATCACCCATTTACACTCGTTTTTACCATTCGACGCCTGTTTTAGACCATATTTTGGTTAAAATTACCGACCTAAATACGTTCTCATCATTCTACTCCTATTCTCACACTAACCCGTCGATCATGATCATATTTCAGTACCTATCTTCGCAAATCTGTGCCACTTTTACAGCATATTTTGGTTAGAATCATCCGCCTATACTCGTTTTCACCCGTCTACGCATGTTCCACACCATGTTTCGGTTCGAATCGCTCACCGGTACTCGTTTTCATGATCCTGTCCCTATTTTATACCGTATTTCGACTAGAATCAACGATCTAAACTCGTTTTCATCATCCTACGATCATAGTAAACCACATTTCGGCTCGAATCACTCATTTATCTCGTTTTCACCATTTTACGAGCATTTGATACCTCATTTCGGTTAGAATCATATTTTTATAATCGTTTCACCAATCTAGGCGACTTTATACCATATTTCGGTTAAAAATTAACCGTCCATACTTGGTTTCGCTATTCTACGCCCATTCCACAGCATAATTTCGGTTAGTATCACACCTCTGTACTCGTTTTCGCTTTCTAAGCTCGTTTTACACCATATGTCGGTTAGATCACCGATTCATACTCGTTTTCATCATTCTGCGTTCATTGTATTGCATTTTTAGGTTAGAATTACTTATTTGTACTCGTTTTCACCAATCTAAGCTCGATCTATACCATAATTTTGGTTAGAGTTAACTCTCTATATTCGTTTTCATCAATCTACGCCTATCCTAAATCATATATCGCTTAGGAAGGCCCATCGATACTCGTTTATACCGTATTTTGCTCATTCTATGTCATATTTCACCTAGAATCACCTCTTTTTTAACGCTCGTTTTACCATTCGACGTCTGATTTGGATCATATTTAGGTTATAATCACCCATCCATACCCATTTTCACCATTCTACGTTAACACTATTCCATATTTTGGATCGAATCACTCATTTGTTCTTGTTTTCACCAATCTAAGCTCATTCTATACCATAATTTCGATTTAAATTACCTGTCCATATTCGTTTTCCTCAATCGACGACTACTCTAAACCATATCTCGGTTACGATCACCCATCGATACTCGTTTAACCATTCTACGCTTATTCTATATCATGTTTCAGTTAGAATCACCCATCTGCACTCGGTTTTACCATTCGACGTCTGTTTTAGACCATATTTTGGTTAGAATCACCGACCTAAATACATTCTCATCATTCTACTCCAATTCTCACACTAACCCGCCGATCATGATCATATTTTAGTACCTGTCTTCGCAAATCCGTGCCACTTTTACAGTATATTTCGGTTAGAATCACCCGCCTATACTCGTTTTCACCGGTCTACGCATGTTCTACACCATATTTTGGTTGGAATCGTCCACCGGTACTCGTTTTCATGATCCTGTCCCTGTTTTATACCGTATTTCGACTAGAATCAACGACCTAAACTCGTTCTCGTCATCCTACGATCATAGTAAACCATGTTTCGGCTCGAATCACTCATTTATCTTGTTTTCACCATTTTACGAGCATTTGATACCTCATTTCGGTTAGAATCATATTTTTATAATCGTTTCACCTATCTAGGCGACTTTATACCATATTTCGGTTAAAAATCACCCGTCCATACTTGGTTTTGCTATTCTACGCCTATTCTATAGCATAATTCCGGTTAGTATCACACCTCTATATTCGTTTTCGCTTTCTAAGCTCGATTTACACCATATGTCGGTTAGATCACCCAATCATACTCGTTTTCACCATTTTGCATTTATTCTATTGCATATTTAGGTTAGAATTACTTATTTGTACTTGTTTTCACCAATCTAAGCTCGATCTATACCATAATTTTGGTTAAAGTTAACTCTTTATATTCGTTTTCATCAATCTACGCCTATCCTAAACTATATATCGCTTAGGAAGGCCCACCGATACTCGTCTAACCATTCTACAGCCATTCTATATCATATTTTACTTAGAATCACCCATCTACGCTCGTTTTACCATTCGATGTCTGTTTTGGGCCATATTTAGGTTAGAATCACCCATCCATACCCGTTTTCACAATTCTACGTTACACTATTCCATATTTTGGATCGAATCACTCATTTATACTTGTTTTCACCAATCTAAGCTCATTCTATACCATAATTTCGGTTTGAATTACCTATCCATATTCGTTTTCCTCAATCGACGACTACCCTAAACGATATCTCGGTTACGATCACCCATCGATACTCGTTTAACCATTCTAAGCTCATTCTATATCATGTTTCAGTTAGATTCACCCATCTGCCCTCGTTTTTACCATTCGACGCCTGTTTTAGACCATATTTTGGTTAGAATTACCGACCTAAATATGTTCTCATCATTCCACTCACATTCTCACACTAGCCCGTCGATCATGATCATATTTCAGTACCTATCTTCGCAGATCCGTGCAACTTTTACGATTATAGTAAACCATGTTTCGGCTCGAATCACTCATTTATCCGAGTTGTCACCATTTTATGAGCATTTGATACCTCATTTCGGTTAGAATCATATTTTTATAATCGTTTCACCAATCTAGGCGACCTTATACCATATTTTGGTTAAAAATCACCCGTCCATACTTGTTTTCGCTATTCTACGCCCATTCTACAGCATAATTCCGGTTAGTATGACACCTATATACTCATTTTTATTTTTTAAGCTTGTTTTACACCATATGTGGGTTAGATCACCCATTCATACTCGTTTTCATCATTCTGCGTTCATTCTATTATATATTTTTGTTAGAATTACTTATTTGTACTTGTTTTCACCATTCTAAGCTCGATCTATACCATAATTTTGGTTAGAGTTAACTCTCTATATACGTTTTCATCAATCTACGCCTATCCTAAACCATATATCGCTTACGAAGGCCCATCGATACTCCTTTAACCATTCTACGCTCTTTCTATGTCATATTTCACTTAGAATCACCTCTTTTTTAACGCTTGTTTTACCATTCTACGTCTGTTTCGGACCATATTTAGGTTAGAATCACCAATCCATACCCATTTTCACCATTCTACGTTCACACTATTCCATATTTTGGATTGAATCACTAATTTGTACTTGTTTTCACCAATCTAAGCTCATTCTATACCATAATTTCGATTTGAATTACCTGTCCATATTCGTTTTCCTCAATCGACGATGACTCTAAACCATATCTCGGTTACGATCACCCATTGATACTCGTTTAACCATTCTATGCTCATTATATATCATGATTCAGTTAGAATCACCCATCTGCACTCGTTTTTACCATTTGACGCCTATTTTAGACCATATTTTGATTAGAATTACCGACCTAAATACGTTCTCATCATTCTACTCTCATTCTCACACTAACCCGTCGATCATGATCATATTTCAGTACCTGTCTTCGCAGATCCGTGCCACTTTTACAGCATATTTCGGTTAAGAATCACCCGCCTATACTCGTTTTCACCAGTCTACGTATGTTCCACACCATATTTCGGTTCGAATCGCTCACCGGTACTCATTTTCATGATCCTGTCCATGTTTTATACCGTATGTCGACTAGAATCAACGATCATGAATTACTTATTTGTACTTGTTTTCACACATCTAATCTCGATCTATACCATAATTTTGGTTAGAGTTAACTCTCTATATTCATTTTCATCAATCTACGTCTATCCTAAATCATATATCGCTTAGGAAGGCCCATCGATACTCGTTTAACCATTCTACGCTCATTCTATGTCATATTTCACTTAGAATCACCTCTTTTTTAATGCTCGGTTTGCCATTCGACATCTGCTTCGAACCATATTTAGGTTAGAATCACCCATCCATACCCATTTTCACCATTCTACGATTACACTATTCCATATTTTGGATCGAATCACTTATTTGTACTTGTTTTCACCAATCTAAGCTTATTCTATACCTTAATTTCGATTTGAATTACCTGTCCATATTCATTTTCCTCAATCGACGATGACTCTAAACCATATCTCGGTTATGATCACCCATCGATACTTGTTTAACCATTCTACGCTCATTCTATATCATGTTTCAGTTAGAATCACCCATCTGCACTCGTTTTTACCATTCGATGCCTGTTTTAGACCATAATTTGGATAGAATTACCGACCTAAATACGTTCTCATCATTCTACTCCCATTCTCACATTAACCCGTCGATCATGATCATATTTCAGTACCTGTCTTCGCAGATCCGTGCCACTTTTACAACATATTTCGGTTAAAATCACCCGCCTATACTCGTTTTCACCAGTACGCATGTTCTACACCATATTTCATTTGAAATCGCTTACCGGTACTCGTTTTCATGATCCTGTCCCTGTTTTATACCGTATTTCGACTAGAATCAACGATCTAAACTCGTTCTCGTCATCCTACGATCATAGTAAACCATGTTTCGGCTCGAATCACTCATTTATCCGTGTTGTCACTATTTTACAAGCATTTGATACCTTATTTCGGTTAGAATCATATTATTATTAATCGTTTCACCAATCTAGGCTACCTTATACCATATTTCGGTTAAAATCACCCGTCCATACTTGTTTTCGCTATTCTATGCCCATTCTACAGCATAATTCCGGTTAGTATCATACCTCTGTACTCATTTTCGTTTTCTAAGCTCGTTTTACACCATATGTCGGTTAGATCACCCATTCATACTCGTTTTCATCATTCTGCGTTCATTCTATTGCATATTTAGGTTAGAATTACTTATTTATACTTGTTTTCACCAATCTAAGCTCGATCTATACCATAATTTTGGTTAGAGTTAACTCTCTATATTCGTTTTCATCAATCTATGCCTATCCTAAATCATATATCGCTTAGGAAGGCCCATCAATACTCGTTTAACCATTCTACGCTCATTCTATGTCATATTTCACTTAGAATCACCTGTCGATCATGATTATATTTCAGTACCTGTCTTCGCAGATCCGTGCCACTTTTACAGCATATTTCGGTTAGAATCACCCGCCTATACTCGTTTTCACCAGTCTACGCATGTTCCACACCATGTTTCGGTTCGAATCGCTCATCGGTACTCATTTTCATGATCATGTCCCTGTTTTATACTGTATTTCGACTAGAATCAACGATCTAAACTCGTTCTTATCATCCTACGTTCATAGTAAACCATGTTTCAGCTCGAATCACTCATTTATCCGTGTTGTCACCATTTTACGAGCATTTGATACCTCATCTCATTTAGAATCTTATTTTTATTAATTGTTTCACCAATCTAGGCGACCTTATACCATATTTCGGTTAAAAATCACCCGTCCATACTTGTTTTCGCTATTCTACGCCCATTCTACAACATAATTCCGGTTAGTATCACACCTCTGTACTCGTTTTCGTTTCTAAGCTCATTTTACACCATATGTCAGTTAGATCACCCATTCATACTCGTTTTCATCATTCTGCGTTCATTCTATTGCATATTTAGGTTAGAATTACTTATTTGTACTTGTTTTCACCAATCTAAGCTCGATCTATACCATAATTTTGGTTAGAGTTAACTCTTTATAATCGTTTTCATCAATCTACGCCTATCCTAATCCATATATCGCTTAGGAAGGCCCATCGATACTCGTTTAACCATTCTACGCTCATTCTATGTCATATTTCACTTAGAATCACCTCTTTTTTAACGCTCGTTTTACCATTCGACGTCTATTTTGGACCATATTTAGGTTAAAATCACCCATCCATACCCATTTTCACCATTCTACGTTCACACTATTCCATATTTTGATCGAATCACTCATTTGTACTTGTTTTCACCATCTAAGCTCATTCTATAGCATAATTTCGATTTGAATTACCTATCCATATTCGTTTTCCTCAATCGACAACTACTCTAAACCATATCTCGGTTACAATCACCCATTGATACTCGTTTAACCATTCTACGCTCATTCTATATCATGTTTCAGTTAGAATCACCCATCTGCACTCGTTTTTACCATTCGACGCCTGTTTTAGACCATATTTTGTTTAGAATTATCGACCTAAATACGTTCTCATCATTCTACTACTATTCTCACACTAACCCGTCGATCATGATCATATTTCAGTACCTGTCTTCGCAGATCCGTGCCACTTTTACAGCATATTTCGGTTAGAATCACCCGCCTATACTCGTTTTCACCAGTCTACGCATGTTCTACACCATATTTCATTTGAAATCGCTCACCGGTACTCATTTTCATGATCTTGTCCCTGTTTTATACCGTATTTCGACTAGAATCAACGATCTAAACTCGTTCTCGTCATCCTACGATCATAGTAAACCATGTTTCGGCTCGAATCACTCATTTATCCGTGTTGTCACTATTTTACAAGCATTTGATACCTTATTTCGGTTAGAATCATATTCTTATTAATCGTTTCACCAATCTAGGCTACCTTATACCATATTTCGGTTAAAAATCACCCGTCCATACTTGTTTTCGCTATTCTACGCCCATTCTACAGCATAATTCCGGTTAGTATCATACCTCTGTACTCATTTTCGATTTTTAAGCTCGTTTTACACCATATGTCGGTTAGATCACCCATTCATACTCGTTTTCATCATTCTGCGTTCATTCTATTGCATATTTAGGTTAGAATTACTTATTTGTACTTGTTTTCACCAATCTAAGCTCGATCTATACCATAATTTTGGTTAGAGTTAACTCTCTATATTCGTTTTCATCAATCTATGCCTATCCTAAATCATATATAGCTTAGGAAGGCCCATCGATACTCGTTTAACCATTCTACGCTCATTCTATGTCATATTTCACTTAGAATCACCTGTCGATCATGATTATATTTCAGTACCTGTCTTCGCAGATCCGTGCCACTTTTACAACATATTTTGGTTAGAATCACCCGCCTATACTCGTTTTCACCAGTCTACGCATGTTCCACACCATGTTTCGGTTCGAATCGCTCATCGGTACTCATTTTCATGATCCTGTCCCTGTTTTATACTGTATTTCGACTAGAATCAACGATCTAAACTCGTTCTCATCATCCTACGTTCATAGTAAACCATGTTTCAGCTCGAATCACTCATTTATCCGTGTTGTCACCATTTTACGAGCATTTGATACCTCATCTCATTTAGAATCTTATTTTTATTAATTGTTTCATCAATCTAGGCGACCTTATACCATATTTCGGTTAAAAATCACCCGTCCATACTTGTTTTCGCTATTCTACGCCCATTCTACAACATAATTCCGGTTAGTATCACACCTCTGTACTCGTTTTCGTTTTCTAAGCTCATTTTACACCATATGTCAGTTAGATCACCCATTCATACTCGTTTTCATCATTCTGCGTTCATTCTATTGCATATTTAGGTTAGAATTACTTATTTGTACTTGTTTTCACCAATCTAAGCTCGATCTATACCATAATTTTGGTTAGAGTTAACTCTTTATAATCGTTTTCATTAATCTACGCCTATCCTAATCCATATATCGCTTAGGAAGGCCCATCGATACTCGTTTAACCATTCTACGCTCATTCTATGTCATATTTCACTTAGAATCACCTCTTTTTTAATGCTCGTTTTACCATTCGACGTCTATTTTGGACCATATTTAGGTTAAAATCACCCATCCATACCCATTTTCACCATTCTACGTTCACACTATTCCATATTTTTGATCGAATCACTCATTTGTACTTGTTTTCACCATCTAAACTCATTTTATAGCATAATTTCGATTTGAATTACCTATCCATATTCGTTTTCCTCAATCGACAACTACTCTAAACCATATCTCGGTTACAATCACCCATCGATACTCATTTAACCATTCTACGCTCATTCTATATCATGTTTCAGTTAGAATCACCCATCTGCACTCGTTTTTACCATTCGACGCCTGTTTTAGACCATATTTTGTTTAGAATTACCGACCTAAATACGTTCTCATTATTCTACTCCTATTCTCACACTAACCCGTCGATCATGATCATATTTCAGTACCTGTCTTCGCAGATCCGTGCCACTTTTACAGCATATTTCGGTTAGAATCACCCGCCTATACTCGTTTTTACCAGTCTACGCATGTTCTATACCATATTTCATTTGAAATCGCTCACCGGTACTCGTTTTCATGATCCTGTCCCTGTTTTATACCGTATTTCGACTAGAATCAACGATCTAAACTCGTTCTCGTCATCCTACGATCATAGTAAACCATGTTTCGGCTCGAATCACTCATTTATCCGTGTTGTCACTATTTTACAAGCATTTGATACCTTATTTCGGTTAGAATCATATTCTTATTAATTGTTTCACCAATCTAGGCTACCTTATACCATATTTCGGTTAAAAATCACCCGTCCATACTTGTTTTCGCTATTCTACGCCCATTCTACAGCATAATTCCGGTTAGTATCATACCTCTGTACTCATTTTCGTTTTCTAAGCTCGTTTTACACCATATGTCGGTTAGATCACCCATTCATACTCGTTTTCATCATTCTGCGTTCATTCTATTGCATATTTAGGTTAGAATTACTTATTTGTACTTGTTTTCACCAATCTAAGCTCGATCTATACCATAATTTTGGTTAGAGTTAACTCTCTATATTCGTTTTCATTAATCTATGCCTATCCTAAATCATATATCGCTTAGGAAGGCCCATCGATACTCGTTTAACCATTCTACGCTCATTCTATGTCATATTTCACTTAGAATCACCTGTCGATCATGATTATATTTCAGTACCTGTCTTCGCAGATCCGTGCCACTTTTACAGCATATTTCGGTTAGAATCACCCGCCTATACTCGTTTTTACCAGTCTACGCATGTTCCACACCATGTTTCGGTTCGAATCGCTCATCGGTACTCATTTTCATGATCCTGTCCCTGTTTTATACTGTATTTCGACTAGAATCAACGATCTAAACTCGTTCTCATCATCCTACGTTCATAGTAAACCATGTTTCAGCTCGAATCACTCATTTATCCGTGTTGTCACCATTTTACGAGCATTTGATACCTCATCTCATTTAGAATCTTATTTTTATTAATTGTTTCACCAATCTAGGCGACCTTATACCATATTTCGGTTAAAAATTACCCGTCCATACTTGTTTTCGCTATTCTACGCCCATTCTACAACATAATTCCGGTTAGTATCACACCTCTGTACTCGTTTTTGTTTTCTAAGCTCGTTTTACACCATATGTCAGTTAGATCACCCATTCATACTCGTTTTCATCATTCTGCGTTCATTCTATTGCATATTTAGGTTAGAATTACTTATTTGTACTTGTTTTCACCAATCTAAGCTCGATCTATACCATAATTTTGGTTAGAGTTAACTCTTTATAATCGTTTTCATCAATCTACGCCTATCCTAATCCATATATCGCTTAGGAAGGCCCATCGATACTCGTTTAACCATTCTACGCTCATTCTATGTCATATTTCACTTAGAATCACCTCTTTTTTAACGCTCGTTTTACCATTCGACGTCTATTTTGGACCATATTTAGGTTAAAATCACCCATCCATACCCATTTTTACCATTCTACGTTCACACTATTCCATATTTTTGATCGAATCACTCATTTGTACTTATTTTCACCATCTAAGCTCATTCTATAGCATAATTTCGATTTGAATTACCTATCCATATTCGTTTTCCTCAATCGACAACTACTCTAAACCATATCTCGGTTACAATCACCCATCGATACTCGTTTAACCATTCTACGCTCATTCTATATCATGTTTCAATTAGAATCACCCATCTGCACTCGTTTTTACCATTCGATGCCTATTTTAGACCATATTTTGTTTAGAATTACCGACCTAAATACGTTCTCATCATTCTACTCCTATTCTCACACTAACCCGTCGATCATGATCATATTTCAGTACCTGTCTTCGCAGATCCGTGCCACTTTTACAGCATATTTCGGTTAGAATCACCCGCCTATACTCGTTTTCACCAGTCTACGCATGTTCTACACCATATTTCATTTGAAATCGCTCACCGGTACTCATTTTCATGATCCTGTCCCTGTTTTATGTCACGACCCGCACCCGGTTTAGGGGCACGAGTGCGTGGGTACGTCCAGCCTACGCCGCAGCATCGGCGGTAGAACGCTGTCAAGGTTTTGATACTATCTAACTACTGTCACGCAAGCATCCAATCTCCATTAGGAGGCACGGATGACACAAATATGATGAACACATACTCAATCACAGGATTTCAGCACGATAAGATTTCGAATAACAAAACTAAATTAAACACAACACAAGTCCACAAGTAATATTCTAACTCAACAATATCCAAGAATCATCAAAATGCCGGAGACAAATCCGGTACCAAATAGACTGTTAAAAGAACTAACTAAAAATAGTAATTTCCAGCTAGACCTCCTGGAATCACAACTACTGTCAAGTCTGCAGCTACTCACCATATGGTCCATAAAGTGTCGGACAGCGGTCCTCTAAGGCATAGTCTGGAAAAATGTTTCCAGTCAGGAAGGAGCAAAGCACAATCTCAAATAACAGTTCCATTAATTGATAATGTCTATAATACAATAAAACATGTCATGCTAGCTACTGAGAAGACAGTGAAATAAATAAAATGGCAATTTTTAAGAGAGACAGGCAATATGATATAGTCAGTGCATGTATGGAAATAAAAAGAACAAGGAACAGTATCATATACGGGTGATGTAGTATATGATTTAAAATAAGGAACTGTAACTATTCTAAGTGTTTGAAATTGTAGTTTTAAAATGTGATCGGCTTGGGACTTGTACGATTGCTACATGGCCTGGCTAATCATGCGTGAGGCGAATGATTAACACCAATAATATAAACTTGTACGATAGGTATTTGATCACATTTCTCACTAGCAATTTCCCCGCCCCCAACTAGCACTGTGGATCCAATCATGACACGTCACGATACACGAGCAAGTCAAGTCTATCATGTACGATGTCTAAATATACATGTCGTGTACAATGTCAATACGATAATCAAGGTAACATCTCATGACTGCAGATCCAAGCTATACTAGTCCATGTAACACAGTGTCAAAGATTCAGTTGTAACATTTCAAGATCATTGAACTTATAGCAATTATCAAGAATTGGAAATTATCAGAGAATGTACTTGCCTCGGGTCCTTAGCTGGTATTTATGGATGTCCTGTTCCAGAGTATCCCCTGGTAAACCAACAGTCCTATAAACATATCACAATATGACATTTGTATCAGAAGCTATCCTAACACACAATAGAAATACACTGGCCTTAGGGCTACGCTAGGTACGGTAGGGGTCATCTACTAGATAGGCCAACTATATCTTAATATCCCTTAATTACAATAATAGATATAAGTAAAATATATATACACTTTAAATAAAACTAATACCTGTATGTACATACAGCATATCTCCAATTAAATACAACTACAAAATATACATGTATATATTATAAAAATGTACTAAGGGTTTATACAAAATATATCTACACATACGAATTAGCAAAATACACACATAGACTAATTACATATATATACTCATATACCAATCAAAATATACAATACTATAACCAGGTAAATATACCAATTAAATATATATTGAAAATATGCTAAGTACATATTATAATTTTTTACAATTAATTACTAATGAATAAATAATATCCAATTTACATATTTAAAAACATACATATACTAAGTATATACCAATATATATATAAATTGATTTAAATATATATATATACATACCTGTACACCAATTAATACTAAATACGTACTAAATACGTATTATCAATTATTTTAAACATAAACTCTATTAATTTAGAAGAAAATACCAATATATATATATATACCAAAATATACATATTAAAAATATTATTTTAATACGTACACATACACATATACCCATTATACCAAATAATATTTATACACATAGATTAATATATTAATACCTATACAAAACATATATATACTATACATATTAATTAAACATAAATTAAATAATACTATACACATTATATATATATACACATTTTAAACATTGATTAAATACGTAATTTACATATACATATACATATACATATATAGATTAGTATATACCCATACAAATATATTAAATACATACACACATTAAACTAACTTATATATGAATACAAATACAATAATATGTATGAATCCATGTATTCATTGCATATATACTATCCATTCTGTTTAATTATTAGTTAATTAAACAATAGACATATACCTCTACATATATTAATTTATACTCCTACGTATATATACGTATGTATATATATATATATACATATATATATATATATATATATATATATATATATATATATATATATATATATATATATATATATACAGGAAAAGAAGAAGGAAGGAGAGAAGAAGAAGAGGGCTCACTGTGGTCGGCGGTTGGAAAGATGGCCGGACCGGAGGGGGACAGCGCCGGAGTGTAGACAGCGGAGCCGCCCGGGTACACCGCAGGGAGGGAGTCGCAGTGGGGAGATCCGGCGGTAGGCCGGCGGGTCGGAGTTGGCACTGGTGATGACTTGATGGAGATGGCGGTGGTGATAGTTGGAGAGGGTGGTGGTGGTGATATGGTGTTGATGGTGGAGATGAAGGTCGGAGGATGTGGGAGCCGGACCGGAGGAGTTGGCCGTTGGAGGTTGAACGGCAGGGGGAGCTCGCAGCGGCCGTCGGGTCGGCTCACGGTGGACGAACGGATGAATGGACGGATGGAGGGAGTAGCCGGACCGAGCAGGGAGGAATGGGGGACCGGAGCACAGGGAGAGGGCCGCCGGGTGATGGGAAGCAAGGCCGCCGGACTGCTGTGGGGAGGGGCTCGGGTGAACAGTATTCCCCCCCTCCCCTCTTTTGAAATTCAAATGAAAAAGAAAGAAAAATTTTAAAGAAGAAGAAGGAAGGAAGAAGGAGAAGAAGAAAGGAAAGAGAAGAAGAAAGAAAGAAGGAGAAGAAAATTACAATGTAGGAGAGAGGGAGGAGACTTGTGAGGGGGTGTTGTTTTCTAGGTTTCTAGGGATTAGGGTTTGAGGGTGACATGATATTAAATAGGATGAGAGAGGGTGTGATGTAGGGTGAGGATTTGACCCACTTAAATGAGTGGCTAGGATGGAACATGAGGAAATTTAATTCATGTGGGAAAATAAAGGTGAGGTTTAATTAAAATATTTAGGATTCCTCATTGGTTAAAATAATTGAGTGTTGACACCAAAAATGTCAATTTGCAATTTAACCCCCCTTAAATTTGGGAAATTGCACAAACACATGAAATGACAAAAATTAGGCGGGCGATTCGGGGTCCGGTGTTTTGTAGGGTCAGGGGGCACTGTAAGATGGGTGTGGGCTGAATTGCAGGGCACTGGAATTAATTTGGAATTTCAGAATCAGATAAAATGGTATCCTCAATTTAAATAAAAATAAATGCAAGTTGTGTTCAACAATTAATTAGGAGTACATGGAGCCAAAATCAGGTCAAGTCATCAATACCAATAATGAAGAAGACTCAGAACAGAATATTACCCTAATTTGGGTCGCACGAAAAATAGGTCAAGATGGCCTCCAATTTTCGATTGGAACGCACAACGATACAAAATAGGAGTTTACTAAAATAACGTCCGCGACGATTTTTGTGCGGCCAGAAACAATGCACATGGAGCAAAATTATGAGTCGCAAAAATAGCAGAAATGAAGGTGGGCATGTCTAGGGCAAGATTATGAAATTTGTTGGAAGACAAAAGTCTGGATAGTGCTCCAAATATCGAAGCAAAGGCAATGCGCAAAATATTAAATAAAATACAGTAATTAATAAAAATCACCAAAAATTAAATTATAAATAAAACAATTAATTACATAATTCCACAATTCCTGACAGGTGTTCGTATACTGGCTTCTAGGTCAGTCTGCTAGCTAAAAATAAATGAGCACTGCATCTAATACTATATTTAATTACTCATCACACATAATTATTTAAATTAAAAATATTATCATGCAATTAATTAATCATAACTACAATAATATTAAATATTGTAAAAATTCGAAATACCCCTGTTTTCGGAACGTGGTAGTGACAAGTCTACCCACCTTAAAAGAATTTCGTCCTCGAAATTTAAAATCCTCATACTAGTGTTTAAATCATACACACTATTATTCCCTCAATTAAATTCATCAACCACGAATAATCCACAAGGTCTTTTCACAATTTCAAAAATCTGAAATTATTTGTATTCCTGTAAAAATCCTCGACATAGAATCAAAGTCCCTTTTTCAAAAATCTCCTGAAAGTTTTTAGCTACTACTTCAATACTCAGAATTTAATAGCCACTCCTCAAAACTCAACAATATGATATTTAAGGATTCTCCAAATGTCACATTCAAATATAAAGTTCTAAAATTTATAACTTGCAATTAAATAAATACATTGACAAATCTCCCAGAATTCCCAAATTAATAACCAACTTTAAACATGTCATAATCTTTCCTGGAATTAATAAACCACCAATTATGCAATGTTAATTTCTTAACCATTTATTTAAATCAAATAATTATCCTCAAATTTTAATCATCTTGTTCCTCTTGTCAAGTCATAACTCCTTCATGAATCTTCACTACAGTCAACACCAATAATCACGGTCTAAGGAAATTCTACCTATAGTCATACCACATACAATCTAGGGGAACATACATGGTTATGGTCTCATTTGTTATGGTGTTGCAGTCTATGCATCAGGGGTACTACTAACTACATTATAACAAGAGTCATGCATACGAACTACGGTACTAAGCAATCAATCAATCAATAGATAGGAACAGAATGGAGGAAAGAACAGAACCTACAAACACATTACCTGCAATATCGGTCTCTCGACCGTCACCGCAAATGCCCGTCCTGCTGGGGTGGTTCCCTTTGCGGGTGCTGAGCAATATACGGTTCCACAGGTAGCCTAAATGGATCTCTATAATCTGAAGTTGTGCGCTGGCCGGGAAGATAAGGGGCTAGAGGACAATCCTTTACCCGATGGCCCGCAGCGCCGCAGTGCAAACAAAGTCCTAGCCTCGTTCTACAGCTCTCCCAAAGGTGACCTGGCTTCTTACAGAAATGACAAGTCCGTTGTGTCTCTCTTGGAGGCTGCTGTTGATCCTGCTGAATACGAATTGGCGTCTGGTACTGTTGTTGGTACTGATATGCCCATGGATGTTGTTGGATAGGAACTGGTACTAGGTACTGCGGTGGATGCTGAAATGTCCATGGTTGTTGCTGAATATGGAATGGTACTTGGTACTGCTGTTGGTGCTGAATACGGGGATGCTTGGCCTGTCCTGCGCTATCATTCGTATCTCCAAAAGTATTGTGACTCCTCTTAGGCCTGAGGTCCAGATCCTCTTCTGCAATCTGAGCATCCATCAAGATAGCCTCAAAGGTAGCGGTACGACGACCAGAAGTGCGCGACTTAATCTCTCTCGTCAGTCCCTTTCTAAATTTCCGGGCTCGATCTCCTGGGTCTCGAATCATAGACGATGCAAAACGGCTCAATCTACAGAATTCCGCAGCGTACTCGTCGACCGACATGTTTCCTTGAACTAAGTCATGAAACTGACTTTCCAAGGTTCCCAATGCCACGTCGGGAAAGAACTTCTCCTTGAAGAGCTCCTTGAAGGTCTCCCAAGTAAGTCCTTGTGCAGTAATTCTCGGCTCCGTGCGATACCACGTGAGTGCGATATCGAACATCTGACTGCCAGCGGCTTCTATCTGCAAGTTCTCCGAAATTTGGGTCAATCGCAGGCTTCTCTCTATATCTTCTAACCAGTCGTCAGCGTAGAGTATCCCTTCGGTGCCTTTGAACTCTCGAGGCATCATCCTTTTGAAATCCACTATAGTGCCTGATCTCTGCTGCTGGCCAGGAAACTGCTGGTACTGTGCTACTTTCTCCAAAGCTTGGAGAGTCACTTGATGAGCATTCTCCATGTTTTCTTTCATCAGCTCGGTTTGTGCTTGGTACGCTTCTGCTTTCACCCTCTGAGCCTCAGCTTGAACTCGCTGAGCATCTGCCGTCACTCTCTGGGCATCTACCATGCCTTGGATCAAGGTAAACATCTGCGTTCCGTCAATGGGCAAACCTCCGGGAATCGGAGTTGATGGAGGAGGAAGGTTGTCCGTCACAGCTGCGGCAATCTTTTGGACAGGTGGAGGAGGAAGATCCCCGAGAAGTGCAGACATTCCCACATGTATTGGAGATGTAGGAGGAACTACGGATGTCTGTCCATCAGGTGGAGAGGTGGCAGATCCCTCTAAAGCTGATGTTCCCGCTCTCATAGACCTTGTCTGCGGCGACATCCTGAAGACAGATCCCAAAGAATCAATTTAGGTAAAATGCGATATCATCAAGGAAGGACAGTACAGTTCTAAAGAAGCAACATTCAAGATAGATAGATAGATTGGAAATAAATCCTAGTTGTGATTGCACGGGTCAAAGATGCACCCATAGTCTGATACCTCCATCCCCTAGGGATCACAGTTCTATCACAAACACACTCACTGCTAGCTTCCTTACCTACTGCAATCGTTGATACTAGTTATTCCTATCACTCAAGTGCATAACAATTGCAACACACTATTCCAAGTACTGCACTCTCTAATACAACCCTAGATGAAAACCCAAGTCAGTTTGCAGTGAGATCTCAATCATGCTCAAGCCAACAAATCCTTACACATGTATCTTATCTACTTATATACTAATATATCTCCCACTATAAGATTTTTATCCTCAAATAAAATTCCTGAAAATAACTCCTCGAATAAACTTTTAAAGTAAAATGTATACACTTCCCTCAAGGTTAATTATTTAAATACTGAAATAAAAATTTAATCACAGAAAGAATCCTTACAGACTTGTCTAGGTTTATTGAATCGGAATTCCTCAAAAATAAAATTTTAATAACAATATTTCAATTCCTCAATTTCAAAATTTTTGCAATTCATTGAAATCTTCAAAATAAATTTTAATAACAATCTCAATCTCCTCATAATCCTAAAATTTAAAATTCATTTTCAATCTTCAATTAAAAATTTAAATCCACCTTCTGTAATAGCTCTAATGTTAATCACTTTCACTGTCCTCATTGACGGGCATCATCAAATAATACCATAAATCAGTCTATAACTTCATCTTAATATGAAATCAACTCTATAATGAAGCAAAAATCCTAATTTAATACCTTAATTAACAACAATCAAATCAATATCAACAAGTGAGAATGGACAGAACAAGGGAATAATTTTAAATTGGAAGTTTAACAAGATTCTCAGGGGTCATCCCAGGAATCTCTCAAGGAATTGTGATTGAGTATTTGCTCTCGTCCTAGTATCCTATGTCCTAGTTCCTATCGCAGGCACGCAGTAGTATAACAAGGATGTCACACTACTACGATATCGCACAACTCGCGAAGTCTGACCTGCATGGGCCACCACTAAAAACGTGTCACGACCCGCACCCGGTTTAGGGGCACGAGTGCGTGGGTACGTCCAGCCTACGCCGCAGCATCGGCGGTAGAACGCTGTCAAGGTTTTGATACTATCTAACTACTGTCACGCAAGCATCCAATCTCCATTAGGAGGCACGGATGACACAAATATGATGAACACATACTCAATCACAGGATTACAGCACGATAAGATTTCGAATAACAAAACTAAATTAAACACAACACAAGTCCACAAGTAATATTCTAACTCAACAATATCCAAGAATCATCAAAATGCCGGAGACAAATCCGGTACCAAATAGACTGTTAAAAGAACTAACTAAAAATAGTAATTTCCAGCTAGACCTCCTGGAATCACAACTACTGTCAAGTCTGCAGCTACTCACCATATGGTCCATAAAGTGTCGGACAGCGGTCCTCTAAGGCATAGTCTGGAAAAATGTTTCCAGTCAGGAAGGAGCAAAGCACAATCTCAAATAACAGTTCCATTAATTGATAATGTCTATAATACAATAAAACATGTCATGCTAGCTACTGAGAAGACAGTGAAATAAATGAAATGGCAATTTTTAAGAGAGACAGGCAATATGATATAGTCAGTGCATGTATGGAAATAAAAAGAACAAGGAACAGTATCATATACGGGTGATGTAGTATATGATTTAAAATAGGAAACTGTAACTATTCTAAGTGTTTGAAATTGTAGTTTTGAAATGTGATCGGCTTGGGACTTGTACGATTGCTACATGGCCTGGCTAATCATGCGTGAGGCGAATGATTAACACCAATAATATAAACTTGTACGATAGGTATTTGATCACATTTCTCACTAGCAATTTCCCCGCCCCCAACTAGCACTGTGGATCCAATCATGACACGTCACGATACACGAGCAAGTCAAGTCTATCATGTACGATGTCTAAATATACATGTCGTGTACAATGTCAATACGATAATCAAGGTAACATCTCATGACTGCAGATCCAAGCTATACTAGTCCATGTAACACAGTGTCAAAGATTCAGTTGTAACATTTCAAGATCATTGAACTTATAGCAATTATCAAGAATTGGAAATTATCAGAGAATGTACTTGCCTCGGGTCCTTAGCTGGTATTTATGGATGTCCTGTTCCAGAGTATCCCCTGGTAAACCAACAGTCCTATAAACACATCACAATATGACATTTGTATCAGAAGCTATCCTAACACACAATAGAAATACACTGGCCTTAGGGCTACGCTAGGTACGGTAGGGGTCATCTACTAGATAGGCCAACTATATCTTAATATCCCTTAATTACAATAATAGATATAAGTAAAATATATATACACTTTAAATAAAACTAATACCTATATGTACATACAGCATATCTCCAATTAAATACAACTACAAAATATACATGTATATATTATAAAAATGTACTAAGGGTTTATACAAAATATATCTACACATACGAATTAGCAAAATACACACATAGACTAATTACATATATATACTCATATACCAATCAAAATATACAATACTATAACCAGGTAAATATACCAATTAAATATATATTGAAAATATGCTAAGTACATATTACAATTTTTTACAATTAATTACTAATGAATAAATAATATCCAATTTACATATTTAAAAACATACATATACTAAGTATATACCAATATATATATAAATTGATTTAAATATATATATATATACATACCTGTACACCAATTAATACTAAATACGTACTAAATACGTATTATCAATTATTTTAAACATAAACTCTATTAATTTAGAAGAAAATACCAATATATATATATATACCAAAATATACATATTAAAAATATTATTTTAATACGTACACATACACATATACCCATTATACCAAATAATATTTATACACATAGATTAATATATTAATACCTATACAAAACATATATATACTATACATATTAATTAAACATAAATTAAATAATACTATACACATTATATATATATACACATTTTAAACATTGATTAAATACGTAATTTACATATACATATACATATACATATATAGATTAGTATATACCCATACAAATATATTAAATACATACACACATTAAACTAACTTATATATGAATACAAATACAATAATATGTATGAATCCATGTATTCATTGCATATATACTATCCATTCTGTTTAATTATTAGTTAATTAAACAATAGACATATACCTCTACATATATTAATTTATACTCCTACGTATATATACGTATGTATATATATACATATATATATATATATATATATATATATATATATATATATATATACAGGAAAAGAAGAAGGAAGGAGAGAAGAAGAAGAGGGCTCACTGTGGTCGGCGGTTGGAAAGATGGCCGGACCGGAGGGGGACAGCGCCGGAGTGTAGACAGCGGAGCCGCCCGGGTACACCGCAGGGAGGGAGTCGCAGCGGGGAGATCCGGCGGTAGGCCGGCGGGTCGGAGTTGGCACTGGTGATGGCTTGATGGAGATGGCGGTGGTGATAGTTGGAGAGGGTGGTGGTGGTGATATGGTGTTGATGGTGGAGATGAAGGTCGGAGGATGTGGGAGCCGGACCGGAGGAGTTGGCCGTTGGAGGTTGAACGGCAGGGGGAGCTCGCAGCGGCCGTCGGGTCGGCTCACGGTGGACGAACGGATGGATGGACGGATGGAGGGAGTAGCCGGACCGAGCAGGGAGGAATGGGGGACCGGAGCACAGGGAGAGGGCCGCCGGGTGATGGGAAGCAAGGCCGCCGGACTGCTGTGGGGAGGGGCTCGGGTGAACAGTATTCCCCCCCTCCCCTCTTTTGAAATTCAAATGAAAAAGAAAGAAAAATTTTAAAGAAGAAGAAGGAAGGAAGAAGGAGAAGAAGAAAGGAAAGAGAAGAAGAAAGAAAGAAGGAGAAGAAAATTACAACGTAGGAGAGAGGGAGGAGACTTGTGAGGGGGTGTTGTTTTCTAGGTTTCTAGGGATTAGGGTTTGAGGGTGACATGATATTAAATAGGATGAGAGAGGGTGTGATGTAGGGTGAGGATTTGACCCACTTAAATGAGTGGCTAGGATGGAACATGAGGAAATTTAATTCATGTGGGAAAATAAAGGTGAGGTTTAATTAAAATATTTAGGATTCCTCATTGGTTAAAATAATTGAGTGTTGACACCAAAAATGCCAATTTGCAATTTAACCCCCCTTAAATTTGGGAAATTGCACAAACACATGAAATGACAAAAATTGGGCGGGCGATTCGGGGTCCGGTGTTTTGTAGGGTCAGGGGGCACTGTAAGATGGGTGTGGGCTGAATTGCAGGGCACTGGAATTAATTTGGAATTTCAGAATCAGATAAAATGGTATCCTCAATTTAAATAAAAATAAATGCAAGTTGTGTTCAACAATTAATTAGGAGTACATGGAGCCAAAATCAGGTCAAGTCATCAATACCAATAATGAAGAAGACTCAGAACAGAATATTACCCTAATTTGGGTCGTACGAAAAATAGGTCAAGATGGCCTCCAATTTTCGATTGGAACGCACAACGATACAAAATAGGAGTTTACTAAAATAACGTCCGCGACGATTTTTGTGCGGCCAGAAACAATGCACAGGGAGCAAAATTATGAGTCACAAAAATAGCAGAAATGAAGGTGGGCATGTCTAGGGCAAGATTATGAAATTTGTTGGAAGACAAAAGTCTGGATAGTGCTCCAAATATCGAAGCAAAGGCAATACGCAAAATATTAAATAAAATACAGTAATTAATAAAAATCACCAAAAATTAAATTATAAATAAAAAATTAATTACATAATTCCACAATTCCTGACTGGTGTTCGTATACTGGCTTCTAGGTCAGTCTGCTAGCTAAAAATAAATGAGCACTGCATCTAATACTATATTTAATTACTCATCACACATAATTATTTAAATTAAAAATATTATCATGCAATTAATTAATCATAACTACAATAATATTAAATATTGTAAAAATTCGAAATACCCCTGTTTTTGGAACGTGGTAGTGACATTTTATACCGTATTTCGACTAGAATCAACGATCTAAACTCGTTCTCGTCATCCTACGATCATAGTAAACCATGTTTCGGCTCGAATCACTCATTTATCCGTGTTGTCTCTATTTTATAAGCATTTGATACCTTATTTCGGTTAGAATCATATTCTTATTAATCGTTTCACCAATCTAGGCTACCTTATACCATATTTCGGTTAAAAATCACCCGTCCATACTTGTTTTCGCTATTCTACGCCCATTCTACAGCATAATTCTGGTTAGTATCATACCTCTGTACTCATTTTCGTTTTCTAAGCTCGTTTTACACCATATGTCGGTTAGATCACCCATTCATACTCGTTTTCATCATTCTGCGTTCATTCTATTGCATATTTAGGTTAGAATTACTTATTTGTACTTGTTTTCACCAATCTAAGCTCGATCTATACCATAATTTTGGTTAGAGTTAACTCTCTATATTCGTTTTCATCAATCTATGCCTATCCTAAATCATATATCGCTTAGGAAGGCCCATCGATACTCGTTTAACCATTCTACGCTCATTCTATGTCATATTTCACTTAGAATCACCTGTCGATCATGATCATATTTCAGTACCTGTCTTCGCAGATCCGTGCCACTTTTACAGCATATTTCGGTTAGAATCACCCGCCTATACTCGTTTTCACCAGTCTACGCATGTTCCACACCATGTTTCGGTTCGAATCGCTCACCGGTACTCGTTTTCATGATCCTGTCCCTGTTTTATACTGTATTTCGACTATAATCAACGATCTAAACTCGTTCTCATCATCCTACGATCATAGTAAACCATGTTTCGGCTCAAATCACTCATTTATCCATTTTGTCACCATTTTACGAGCATTTGATATCTCATCTCGGTTAGAATCTTATTTTTATTAATCGTTTCACCAATCTAGGCGACCTTATATCATATTTCGGTTAAAAATCACCCGTCCATACTTGTTTTTGCTATTCTACGCCCATTCTACAGCATTATTCCGGTTAGTATCACACCTCTATACTTGTTTTCGCTTTCTAAGCTCGTTTTACACCATATGTCGGTTAGATGACCCATTCATACTCGTTTTCATCATTCTGCGTTCATTCTATTGCATATTTAGGTTAGAATTACTTATTTGTACTTGTTTTAACCAATCTAAGCTCGATCTATACCATAATTTTGGTTAAAGTTAACTCTCTATATTCGTTTTCATCAATCTACGCCTATCCTAAACCATATATCGCTTAGGAAGGCCCATCGATACTCGTTTAACCATTCTACGTTCATTCTATGTCATATTTCACTTAGAATCACCTCTTTTTAATGCTCATTTTACCATTCGACGTTTGTTTTGGACCATATTTAGGTTAAAATCACCCATCCATACCCATTTTCACCATTCTACGTTCACACTATTCCATATTTTGGATCGAATCACTTATTTGTACTTGTTTTCCCCAATCTAAGCTCATTCTATACCATAATTTTGATTTGAATTACCTGTCCATATTCGTTTTCCTCAATCGACGACGACTCTAAACTATATCTCGGTTACGATCACCCATTGATACTCATTTAACCATTCTATGCTCATTATATATCATGATTCAGTTAGAATCACCCATCTGCACTCGTTTTTACCATTCGACGCCTGTTTTAGACCATATTTTGGTTAGAATTACCGACCTAAATATGTTCTCATCATTCTACACCCATTTTAACACTAACCCGTCGATCATGATCATATTTCAGTATCTGTTTTCGCAGATTCGTGCCACTTTTACAGCATATTTCGGTTAGAATCACCCGCCTATACTCGTTTTCACCAGTCTATGCATGTTCTACACCATGTTTCGGTTCAAATCACTCATCGGTACTCGTTTTCATGATCTTGTCCCTGTTTTATACCGTATTTCGACTAGAATCAAAGATCTAAACTTGTTCTCGTCATCCTACGATCATAGTAAACCATGTTTCTGCTCGAATCACTTATTTATTCGTGTTGTCACCATTTTACGAGCATTTGATACCTCATTTCGGTTAGAATCATATTTTTATTAATCGTTTCACTAATCTAGGCGACCTTATACCATATTTCGGTTAAAAATCACCCGTCCATACTTGTTTTCGCTATTCTACACCCATTCTACAGCATAATTCTGGTTAGTATGACACCTTTGTACTCATTTTCATTTTCTAAGCTCGTTTTACACCATATGTCGGTTAGATCACCCATTCATACTCGTTTTCATCATTCTGCGTTCATTCGATTGCATATTTAGGTTAGAATTACTTATTTGTACTTGTTTTCACATATTTAAGCTCGATCTATACCATAATTTTTGTTAGAGTTAACTCTCTATATTCATTTTCATCAGTCTACACCTATCCTAAATCATATATCGCTTAGGAAGGCCCATCGATACTCGTTTAACCATTCTACGCTTATTCTATGTCATATTTCACTTAGAATCACCTCTTTTTTAACGCTCGGTTTACCATTACGTCTGTTTTGGACCATATTTAGGTTAGAATCACCCATCCATACCCATTTTTACCATTCTACGTTCACACTATTCCATATTTTGGATCGAATCACTCATTTGTACTTGTTTTCACCAATCTAAGCTCATTCTATACCATAATTTCGATTTGAATTACCTGTCCATATTCATTTTCCTTAATCAACGACGACTTTAAACCATATCTCAGTTACGATCACCCATCGATACTCGTTTAACCATTCTACGCTCACTCTATATCATGTTTCAGTTAGAATCACCCATCTGCACTCGTTTTTACCATTCGACGCTTGTTTTAGACCATATTTTGGTTAGAATTACCGACCTAAATACGTTCTCATCATTCTACTCCTATTCTCACACTAACCCGTCGATCATGATCATATATCAGTACCTGTCTTCGTAGATCCGTGCCACTTTTACAGCATATTTCGGTTAGAATCACCCGCCTATACTCGTTTTCACCAGTCTACGCATGTTCCACACCATGTTTCGGTTGGAATCGCTCACCGGTACTCGTTTTCATGATCATGTCCATATTTTATATTGTATTTCGACTAGAATCAACGATCTAAACTCGTTCTCGTCATCCAACGATCATAGTAAACCATGTTTCTGCTCGAATCACTCATTTATCCGTGTTGTCACCATTTTACGAGCATTTGATACCTCATTTCGGTTAGAATCATATTTTTTTTAATTGTTTAACCAATCTATGCGACCTTATACCATATTTCGGTTAAAAATTACCCGTCCATACTTGTTTTCGCTATTTTTCACTTTCTAAGCTCGTTTTACACCATATGTCGGTTAGATCACCCATTCATACTCATTTTCATCATTCTGCGTTCATTCTATTGCATATTTAGGTTAGAATTACTTATTTGTACTTGTTTTCACCAATATAAGCTCGATCTATACCATAATTTTGGTTAGAGTTAACTCTCTATATTCGTTTTCATCAATCTATGCCTATCCTAAATCATATATCGCTTAGGAAGGCCCATCGATACTATTTTAACCATTCTACGCTCATTCTATGTCATATTTCACTTAGAATCACCTGTCGATCATGATTATATTTCAGTACCTGTCTTCGCAGATCCGTGCCACTTTTACAGCATATTTCGGTTAGAATCACCCGCCTATACTCGTTTTCACCAGTCTACGCATGTTCCACACCATGTTTCGGTTTGAATCGCTCATCGGTACTCGTTTTCATGATCCTATCCCTGTTTTATACCGTATTTTGACTAGAATCAACGATCTAAACTCGTTCTCATCATCCTACGATCATAGTAAACCATGTTTCAGCTCGAATCACTCATTTATCCGTGTTGTCACCATTTTACGAGCATTTGATACCTCATCTCAGTTAGAATCTTATTTTTATTAATCGTTTCACCAATCTAGGCGACCTTATACCATATTTCGGTTAAAAATTACCCGTCCATACTTGTTTTCGCTATTCTACGCCCATTCTACAATATAATTCCGGTTAGTATCACACCTCTGTACTCGTTTTCGTTTTCTAAGCTCGTTTTACACCATATGTTGGTTAGATCACCCATTCATACTCGTTTTTATCATTTTGCGTTCATTCTATTGCATATTTAGGTTAGAATTACTTATTTGTACTTGTTTTCACCAATCTAAGCTCGATCTATACCATAATTTTGGTTAGAGTTAACTCTTTATAATCGTTTTCATCAATCTACGCCTATCCTAATCTATATATCGCTTAGGAAGGCCCATCGATACTCGTTTAACCATTTAACCATTCTACGCTCATTCTATGTCATATTTCACTTAGAATCACCTGTCGATCATGATCATATTTTAGTACCTGTCTTTGCAGATCCGTGCCACTTTTACAGCATATTTCGGTTAGAATCACCCGCCTATACTCGTTTTCACCAGTCTACGCTTCTTCCACACCATGTTTCGGTTGGAATCGCTCATCGTTACTCGTTTTTATGATCTTGTCCCTGTTTTATATCGTATTTCGACTAGAATCAACGATCTAAACTCGTTCTCGTCATCCTATGATCATAGTAAACCATATTTCGGCTCGAATCACTCATTTATCCGTGTATTCACCATTTTACGAGCATTTGATACCTCATCTCGGTTAGAATCATATTTTTATTAATCGTTTCACCAATCTAGGCGACCTTATACCATATTTCGGTTAAAAATCACCCGTCCACTTGTTTTCGCTATTCTACGCCTATTCTACATCATAATTCCGGTTAGTAACACACCTCTGTACTCGTTTTCATTTTCTAAGCTCGTTTTACACCATATGTCGGTTAGATCACCCATTTATACTCGTTTTCATTATTATACGTTCATTCTATTGCATATTTAGGTTAGAATTACTTATTTGTACTTGTTTTCACCAATCTAAGCTCGATCTATACCATAATTTTGGTTAGAGTTAACTCTTTATATTCGTTTTCATCAATCTACGCCTATCCTAAACCATATATCGCTTAGGAAGGCCCATCG
>JAYESA010001480.1:0-44541 GCA_036927795.1 Iris macrosiphon
TCAATGAGATTCTAACCCGAAGTAAGGTAATAAATGCTCGTGAAATGGTGAAAACGAGTGTAGACGGGAGATTCGAACCGAAATATGGTATAATATGATCGTAAAATGAAGAAGACAAATTTAGACCACTGATTCTAATCAAAATTTGTATGAAATAGAGGTAGAATCGTGAAAACGGGCATAGATGAGTGAAAGCGAGCATAAACGGGAGATTCTAACCGGAATAAGGTATATAACTGGCCTAGGTTGGTGAAACGAGTATAAAAATATGATTCTAACCGAAATAAAGCACCAAATGATCGTAGAATGGTAAAAACGAGTAAAAATTGGTGGTTCGAACCGAAATATGGTACGATATGATCGTAGGATGAGGAAAACGAGTTCAGACCGTTGATTCTAATCGAAATATGACAAAACATGGGTAGAATCGTGAAAACGAGTACAAATGAGTGATTCAAATCGAGATATGGTGTAGAATGTGCGTAGTTCGGGCAAACCGAGTATAGATGGGTGATTCTAAAAACATAGAGTAAAAAAAGTGGTGTAGATTTGTGGAAACGGGTACTGAAATATAATTGTAATCGAAATAAGGTATCAAATGATCGTAGAATGGTGAAAACGAGTACAAATGAGCGACTCTACCCCGATGACACATGTATAGAATGAGCTTAGAGTGTTGAAAACATGTTTAGATCGGTGATTCTAACCAAAATATGGTATAAAACGGACGTAGAGTGATTCTATCTGAAATATGGTATAGAATGAGCGTAGAGTGCTTAAAACAAGTATAGATGGGTGGTTCTTACCGGAATATGGCGTATAATAGGCACAGATTGTTGAAATCAAGTATGGATGGGTGATTCTTAACCGAAATTATGCTATAAAATAAGGTTAGATTGGTGAAAAGAAGTATAAGTAGACGATTCTAACCGAAATATGGAATAGAATGAACATAGAATGATGAAAACGATTATGGTTGGGTGATTCTAAGCAGAATGTGGTTGTAAAATAAGGGTAGAATAGAGGAAATGAGCCGAGATGTGTGATTCTAGCCGAAATTATAGTGTAGAAAGGGCACAGATTGGTAAAAACGAGTATAGACGAAAGATTCCAACCGTAATAGGGTATATAACTGGCCTAGATTTGTGAAACAAGTATAGAGATATGATTGTAACCGAAATAAGGCATCAAATGCCCGTTAAAATGGTGAAAACGAGTATAAACGGGTGATTCGAACCAAAATATGGTATGATATGACCGTAGGATGAGGAAAACGAGTTTAGATCACTGCTTCTAACCGAAATATGATATAAAATATGGGCTGAATCGTAAAAACGAGTACATATGAGCGATTCTACCAGAAGTATGTGTGTAGAATGTGCGTAGATTGGTGAAAATGGGTATAGATGGGTGATTCAAACCGAAATATGGTATAAAAAGCGGCGTAGATTCGTGCAAACGAGTACTGAAATGTGATTGTAATCGAAATAAGGTGATCGCAGAATAGTTGAAACGATTATAAATGATAGATTCTAACCGAAAATGGCATGGAATGAGCTTAGAATACTGAAAACATGTTTAGATCGGTGATTCTAACCAAAATACCATATGAAACAGATGTAGAATGGTGAAAACGAGTATGGATGGGTGATGCTAACTGAAATATGATGGCGTAGAATGGTTAAACGAGAATTTATGGGTGATTCTAATCGAAATATGGTTTAGAATATAGATTGATAAAAACGAGTATGTATAGTTTGGTGATACTAATTATGGTATAGAATGAGCTTAGATTGGTTTAAACGAGAATAAATAGGTGATTCTAAAAGAAATTTGGATTAGAATAAACATAGAATGGCGAATATGAGTAGGGATGGGTGATTCCAACCGAAATGTGGTATAAAACATGTATAGAATGGTGGAAACGAGCATAGATGTGTGATTCTAAGAAAAATTATGGTGTAGAATGGTGAAACCGGGTATAGACGGGAGATTCCAACAGAACAAGGTATATAACCGGTCTTGATTGGTGAAAACGGGTACGTAAATGAGATTCTAACCCAAGTAAGGTAACAAATGCTCGTGAAATGGTGAAAAACGAGTGTAGATGGGAGATTCGAAACCGAAATATGGTATAATATGATCGTAAAATGAAGAAGACAAATTTAGACCACTGATTCTAATCGAAATATTGTATGAAATAGAGGTAGAATCATGAAAACGGGCATAGATGAGTGATTCTAATAGAATTATGGTGTAGAATGGTCATAGAATGGTGAAAGCGAGCATAAACGGAAGATTCTAACCGGAATAAAGTATATAACTGGCCTAGGTTAGTGAAACGAGTATAGAAATATGATTCTAAACGAAATAAGGCACCAAATGCTCGTAGAATGGTGAAAACGAGTAAAAATTGGTTCGAACCGAAATATGGTACGATATGATCGTAGGATGAGAAAATGGAGTTCAGACCGTTGATTCCTAATCGAAATATGACCAAACAGGGGTAGAATCGTGAAAACGAGTACAGATGAGTGATTCAAATTGAGATATGGTGTAGAATGTGCGTAGTTCGGGCAAACCGAGTATAGATGGGTGATTCTAAAAAAATAGAGTGAAAAAAGTGGTCTAGATTTGTGGAAACGGGTACTGACATATAATTGTAATCGAAATAAGGTATCAAATGATCGTTAGAATAGTGAAAACGAGTACAAATGAGCGACTCTACCCGACGACACATGGTATAGAATGAGCTTAGAGTGTTGAAAACATGTTTAGATCGGTGATTCTAAACCAAAATATGGTATAAAACGGACGTAGAGTGATTCTATCTGAAATATGGTATAGAATGAGCGTAGAGTGCTTAAAACAAGTATAGATGGGTGGTTCTTACCGGAATATGGCGTATAATAGGCACAGATTGTTGAAATCAAGTATGGATGGATGATTCTTACCGAAATTATGCTAAAAATGAGGTTAGATTGGTGAAAAGAAGTATAAGTAGACGATTCTAACCGAAATATGGAATAGAATGAACGTAGAATGATGAAAACGATTATGGTTGGGTGATTCTAAGCAGAATGTGGTTGTAAAACAAGGGTAGAATAGAGGAAACGAGCCGAGATATGTGATTCTAGCCGAAATTATAGTGTAGAAGGGGCGCAGAATGGTAAAAAACGAGTATAGACGGAAGATTCCAACCGTAATAGGGTATATAACTGGCCTAGATTTGTGAAACAAGTATAGAGATATGATTTTAACCGAAATAAGGCATCAAATGCCCGTAAAATGGTGAAAACGAGTATAAACGGGTGATTCGAACCAAAATATGGTATGATATGACCGTAGGATGAGGAAAACGAGTTTAGATCGCTGCTTCTAACCGAAATATGGTATAAAACATGGGCTGAATCGTAAAAACGAGTACATATGAGCGATTCTACCAGAAGTATGGTGTAGAATGTGCGTAGATTGGTGAAAATGGGTATAGATGGTGATTCAAACCGAAATATGGTATAAAAAGCGGCGTAGATTCGTGCAAACGAGTACTGAAATGTGATTGTAATCGAAATAAGGTGATCGCAGAATAGTTGAAACGATTATAAATGATAGATTCTAACCGAAAATGGCATGGAATGAGCTTAGAATGCTGAAAACATGTTTAGATCGGTGATTCTAACCAAAATACCATATGAAACAGATGTAGAATGGTGAAAACGAGTATGGATGGGTGATGCTAACTGAAATATGATGGCGTAGAATGGTTTAAACGAGAATTTATGGGTGATTCTAATCGAAATATGGTTTAGAATATAGATTGATGAAAATGAGTATATATAGTTTGGTGATACTAATTATGGTATAGAATGAGCTTAGATTGGTTTAAACGAGAATAAATAGGTGATTCTAAAAGAAATTTGGATTAGAATAAACATAGAATGGCGAATATGAGTAGGGATGGTGATTCCAACCGAAATGTGGTATAAAACATGTATAGAATGGTGGAAACGAGCATAGATGTGTGATTCTAAGAAAAATTATGGTGTAGAATGGTAAAACCGGGTATAGACGGGAGATTCCAACAGAACAAGGTATATAACCGGTCTAGATTGGTGAAATGGGGACGTAAAATGAGATTCTAACCCAAGTAAGGTAACAAATGCTCGTGAAATGGTAAAAACGAGTATAGACGGAGATTCGAACCAAAATATGGTATAATATGATCGTAAAATGAAGAAGACAAATTTAGACCACTGATTCTAATCGAAATATTGTATGAAATAGAGGTAGAATCATGAAAACGGGCATAGATGAGTGATTCTAATAGAATTATGGTGTAGAATGGTCATAGAATGGTGAAAGCGAGCATAAACGGAAGATTCTAACCGGAATAAGGTATATAACTGGCCTAGGTTAGTGAAACGAGTATAGAAATATGATTCTAAACGAAATAAGGCACCAAATGCTCGTAGAATGGTGAAAACGAGTAAAAATTGGTTCGAACCGAAATATGGTACGATATGATCGTAGGATGAGAAAATGGAGTTCAGACCGTTGATTCTAATCAAAATATGACCAAACAGGGGTAGAATCGTGAAAACGAGTACAGATGAGTGATTCAAATTGAGATATGGTGTAGAATGTGCGTAGTTCGGGCAAACCGAGTATAGATGGGTGATTCTAAAAAAATAGAGTGAAAAAAGTGGTCTAGATTTGTGGAAACGGGTACTGACATATAATTGTAATCGAAATAAGGTATCAAATGATCGTAGAATAGTGAGAAACGAGTACAAATGAGCGACTCTACCTGACGACACATGGTATAGAATGAGCTTAGAGTGTTGAAAACATGTTTAGATCGGTGATTCTAACCAAAATATGGTATAAAACGGACGTAGAGTGATTCTATCTAAAATATGGTATAGAATGAGCGTAGAGTGCTTAAAACAAGTATAGATGGGTGGTTCTTACCGGAATATGGCGTATAATAGGCACAGATTGTGAAATCAAGTATGGATGGATGATTCTTACCGAAATTATGCTATAAAATGAGGTTAGATTGGTGAAAAGAAGTATAAGTAGACGATTCTAACCGAAATATGGAATAGAATGAACGTAGAATGATGAAAACGATTATGGTTTGTGTGATTCTAAGCATAATGTGGTTCTAAAACAAGGGTAGAATGGAGGAAACGAGCCGAGATGTGTGATTCTAGCCGAAATTATAGTGTAGAAGGGGCGCAGAATGGAAAAAAACGAGTATAGACGGAAGATTCCAACCGTAATAGGGTATATAACTGGCATAGATTTGTGAAACAAGTATAGAGATATGATTGTAACCGAAATAAGGCATCAAATGCCCGTAAAATGGTGAAAACGAGTATAAACGGGTGATTCGAACCAAAATATGGTATGATATGACCGTAGGATGAGGAAAACGAGTTTAGATCGCTGCTTCTAACCGAAATATGGTATAAAACATGGGCTGAATCGTAAAAATGAGTACATATGAGCGATTCTACCAGAAGTATGGTGTAGAATGTGCGTAGATTGGTGAAAATGGGTATAGATGGGTGATTCAAACCGAAATATGGTATAAAAGCGGCGTAGATTCGTGCAAACGAGTACTGAAATGTGATTATAATCAAAATAAGGTGATCGCAGAATAGTTGAAACGATTATAAAATGATAGATTCTAACCGAAAATGGCATGGAATGAGCTTAGAATGCTGAAAACATGTTTAGATCGGTGATTCTAACCAAAATACCATATGAAACAGATGTAGAATGGTGAAAACGAGTATGGATGGGGTGATGCTAACTGAAATATGATGGCGTAGAATGGGTTAAAACGAGAATTTATGGGTGATTCTACTCGAAATATGGTTTAGAATATAGATTGATGAAAACGAGTATATATAGTTTGGTGATACTAATTATGGTATAGAATGAGCTTAGATTGGTTTAAACGAGAATAAATAGGTGATTCTAAAAAAAATTTGGATTAGAATAAACATAGAATGGCGAATATGAGTAGGGATGGGTGATTCCAACCGAAATATGGTATAAAACATGTATAGAATGGTGGAAACGAGCATAGATGTGTGATTCTAAGAAAAATTATGGTGTAGAATGGTGAAACCGGGTATAGACGGGAGATTCCAACAGAACAAGGTATATAACCGGTCTAGATTGGTGAAACGGGTACGTAAATGAGATTCTAACCCAAGTAAGGTAACAAATGCTCGTGAAATGGTGAAAACGAGTGTAGACGGGAGATTCAAAACCGAAATATGGTATAATATGATCGTAAAATGAAGAAGACAAATTTAGACCACTGATTTTAATCGAAATATTGTATGAAATAGAGGTAGAATCATAAAAACGGGCATAGATGAGTGATTCTAATAGAATTATGGTGTAGAATGGTCATAGAATGGTGAAAGCGAGCATAAACGGGAGATTCTAACCGGAATAAGTTATATAACTGGCCTAGGTTAGTGAAACGAGTATAGAAATATGATTCTAAACGAAATAAGGCACCAAATGCTCGTAGAATGGTGAAAACGAGTAAAAATTGGTTCGAACCGAAATATGGTACGATATGATCGTTAGGATGAGGAAATGGAGTTCAAAACCGTTGATTCTAATCAAAATATGACCCAAACAGGGGTAGAATCGTGAAAACGAATACAGATGAGTGATTCAAATTGAGATATGGTATAGAATGTGCGTAGTTCGGGCAAACCGAGTATAGATGGGTGATTCTAAAAAAAATAGAGTGAAAAAAGTGGTGTAGATTTGTGGAAACGGGTACTGACATATAATTATAATCGAAATAAGGTATCAAATGATCGTAGAATGGTGAAAACGAGTACAAATGAGCGACTCTACCCGACGACACATGATATAGAATGAGCTTAGAGTGTTGAAAATATGTTTAGATCGAATGATTCTAACCAAAATATGGTATAAAACGGACGTAGAGTGATTCTATCTGAAATATGGTATAGAATGAACGTAGAGTGCTTAAAACAAGTATAGATGGGTGGTTCTTACTGGAATATGGCGTATAATAGGCACAGATTGTTGAAATCAAGTATGGATGGATGATTCTTACCGAAATTATGCTATAAAATAAGATTAGATTGTGAAAAGAAGTATAAGTAGACGATTCTAACCGAAATATGGAATAGAATGAACGTAGAATGATGAAAACGATTATGGTTGGGTGATTCTAAGCAGAATGTGGTTGTAAAACAAGGGTAGAATGGAGGAAACGAGCCGAGATATGTGATTCTAGCCGAAATTATAGTGTAGAAGGGGCGCAGAATGGTAAAAATGAGTATAGACGGAAGATTCCAACCGTAATAGGGTATATAACTGGCCTAGATTTGTGAAACAAGTATAGAGATATGATTTTAACCGAAATAAGGCATCAAATGCCCGTAAAATGGTGAAAACGAGTATAAACGGGTGATTCGAACTCAAAATATGGTATGATATGACCGTAGGGATGAGGAAAACGAGTTTAGATCGCTGCTTCTAACCGAAATATGGTATAAAACATGGGCTGAATCGTAAAAACGAGTACATATGAGCGATTCTAACCAAAATAGAAAAAGTATGGGGTAGAATGTGCGTAGATTGGTGAAAATGGGTATAGATGGGTGATTCAAACTGAAATATGGTATAAAAGCGGCGTAGATTCGTGCAAACGAGTACTGAAATGTGATTGTAATCGAAATAAGGTGATCGCAGAATAGTTGAAACGATTATAAATGATAGATTCTAACCGAAAATGGCATGGAATGAGCTTAGAATGCTGAAAACATGTTTAGATCGGTGATTCTAACCAAAATACCATATGAAACAGATGTAGAATGAGTGAAAACGAGTATGGATGGGTGATGCTAACTGAAATATGAATCGCGTAGAATGGGTTAAACGAGAATTTATGGGTGATTCTAATCAAAATATGGTTTAGAATATAGATTGATGAAAAATGAGTATATATAGTTTGGTGATACTAATTATGGTATAGAATGAGCTTAGATTGGTTTAAACGAGAATAAATAGGTGATTCTAAAAGAAATTTGGATTAGAATAAACATAGAATGGCGAATATGAGTAGGGATGGGTGATTCCAACCGAAATGTGGTATAAAACATGTATAGAATGGTGGAAACGAGCATAGATGTGTGATTCTAAGAAAAATTATGGTGTAGAATGGTGAAACCGGGTATAGACGGGAGATTCCAACAGAATAAGGTATATAACCGGTCTAGATTGGTGAAACGGGTACGTAAATGAGATTCTAACCCAAGTAAGGTAACAAATGCTCGTGAAATGGTGAAAACGAGTGTAGACGGGAGATTCGAACCAAAATATGGTATAATATGATCGTAAAATAAAGAAGACAAATTTAGACCCACTGATTCTAATCGAAATATTGTATGAAATAGAGGTAGAATCATGAAAACGGGCATAGATGAGTGATTCTAATAGAATTATGTGTAGAATGGTCATAGAATGGTGAAAGCGAGCATAAACGGAAGATTCTAACCGGAATAAGGTATATAACTGGCCTAGGTTAGTGAAACGAGTATAGAAATATGATTCTAAACGAAATAAGGCACCAAATGCTCGTAGAATGGTGAAAACGAGTAAAAATTGGTTCGAACCGAAATATGGTACGATATGATCGTAGGATGAGGAAATGGAGTTCAGACCGTTGATTCTAATCGAAATATGACCAAACAGGGGTAGAATCGTGAAAACGAGTACAGATGAGTGATTCAAATTGAGATATGGTGTAGAATGTGCGTAGTTCGGGCAAACCGAGTATAGATGGGTGATTCTAAAAAAATAGAGTAAAAAAAGTGGTCTAGATTTGTGGAAACGGGTACTGACATATAATTGTAATCGAAATAAGGTATCAAATGATCGTAGAATAGTGAAAACGAGTACAAATGAGCGACTCTACCCGACGACACATGGTATAGAATGAGCTTAGAGTGTTGAAAACATGTTTAGATCGGTGATTCTAACCAAAATATGGTATAAAACGGACGTAGATTGATTCTATCTGAAATATGGTATAGAATGAGCGTAGAGTGCTTAAAAACAAGTATAGATGGGTGGTTCTTACCGGAATATGGCGTATAATAGCGCACGGATTGTTGAAATCAAGTATGGATGGATGATTCTTACCGAAATTATGCTATAAAATGAGGTTAGATTGGTGAAAAGAAGTATAAGTAGACGATTCTAACCGAAATATGGAATAGAATGAACGTAGAATGATGAAAACGATTATGGTTTGGTGATTCTAAGCATAATGTGGTTCTAAAAACAAGGGTAGAATGAGGAAACGAGCCGAGATGTGTGATTCTAGCCAAAATTATAGTGTAGAAGGGGCGCAGAATGGAAAAAACGAGTATAGACGAAAGATTCCAAACCGTAATAGTGTATATAACTGGCATAGATTTGTGAAACAAGTATAGAGATATGATTGTAACCGAAATAAGGCATCAAATGCCCGTAAAATGGTGAAAACGAGTATAAACGGGTGATTCGAACCAAAATATGGAATGATATGACCGTAGGATGAGGAAAACGAGTTTAGATCGCTGCTTCTAACCGAAATATGGTATAAAACATGGGCTGAATCATAAAAATGAGTACATATGAGCGATTCTACCACAAGTATGGTGTAGAATGTGCGTAGATTGGTGAAAATGGGTATAGATGGGTGATTCAAACCGAAATATGGTATAAAAAGCGGCGTAGATTCGTGCAAACGAGTACTGAAATGTGATTGTAATCAAAATAAGGTGATCGCAGAATAGTTGAAACGATTAAAATGATAGATTCTAACCGAAAATGGCATGGAATGAGCTTAGAATGCTGAAAACATGTTTAGATCGATGATTCTAACCAAAATACCATATGAAACAGATGTAGAATGGTAAAAACGAGTATGGATGGGTGATGCTAACTGAAATATGATGGCGTAGAAAACGAGAATTTATGAGTGATTCTAACCGAAATATGGTTTAGAATATAGATTGATGAAAACGAGTATATATAGTTCGGTGATACTAATTATGGTATAGAATGAGCTTAGATTGGTTTAAACGAGAATAAATAGGTGATTCTAAAAGAAATTTAGATTAGAATAAACATAGAATGGCGAATATGAGTAGGGATGGGTGATTCCAACCGAAATGTGGTATAAAACATGTATAGAATGGTGGAAACCAGCATAGATGTGTGATTCTAAGAAAAATTATGGTGTAGAATGGTGAAACCGGGTATAGACGGGAGATTCCAACAGAACAAGGTATATAACCGGTCTAGATTGGTGAAACGGGTACGTAAATGAGATTCTAACCCAAGTAAGGTAACAAATGCTCGTGAAATGGTGAAAACGAGTGTAGACGGAGATTCGAACCGAAATATGGTATAATATGATCGTAAAATGAAGAAGACAAATTTAGACCACTGATTTTAATCGAAATATTGTATGAAATAGAGGTAGAATCATGAAAACGGGCATAGATGAGTGATTCTAATAGAATTATGGTGTAGAATGGTCATAGAATGGTGAAAGCGAGCATAAACGGGAGATTCTAACCGGAATAAGTTATATAACTGGCCTAGGTTAGTGAAACGAGTATAGAAATATGATTCTAAATGAAATAAGGCACCAAATGCTCGTAGAATGGTGAAAACGAGTAAAAATTGGTTCGAACCGAAATATGGTACGATATGATCGTAGGATGAGGAAATAGAGTTCAAACCGTTGATTCTAATCGAAATATGACCAAACAGGGGTAGAATCGTGAAAACGAATACAGATGAGTGATTCAAATTGAGATATGGTATAGAATGTGCGTAGTTCGGGCAAAACCGAGTATAGATGGGTGATTCTAAAAAAAATAGAGTGAAAAAAATGGTGTAGATTTGTGGAAACGGGTACTGACATATAATTGTAATCAAAATAAGGTATCAAATGATCGTAGAATGGTGAAAACGAGTACAAATGAGCGACTCTACCCGACGACACATGATATAGAATGAGCTTAGAGTGTTGAAAACATGTTTAGATCGATGATTCTAACCAAAATATGGTATAAAACGGACGTAGAGTAATTTCTATCTAAAATATGGTATAGAATGAGCGTAGAGTGCTTAAAAACAAGTATAGATGGGTGGTTCTTACTGGAATATGGCGTATAATAGGCACAGATTGTTGAAATCAAGTATGGATGGATGATTCTTACCAAAATTATGCTATAAAATAAGGTTAGATTTGTGAAAAGAAGTATAAGTAGACGATTCTAACCGAAATATGGAATAGAATGAACGTAGAAGGGGCGCAGAATGGTAAAAACGAGTATAGACGGAAGATTCCAACCGTAATAGGGGTATATAACTGGCCTAGATTTGTGAAACAAGTATAGAGATATGATTTTAACCGAAATAAGGCATCAAATGCCCGTAAAATGGTGAAAACGAGTATAAACGGGTGATTCGAACCAAAATATGGTATGATATGACCGTAGGATGAGGAAAACGAGTTTAGATCGCTGCTTCTAACCGAAATATGGTATAAAACATGGGCTGAATCGTGAAAACGAGTACATATGAGCGATTCTACCAGAAGTATGGTGTAGAATGTACGTAGATTGGTGAAAATGGGTATAGATGGATGATTCAAACCAAAATATTGTATAAAAGTGGCGTAGATTCATGCAAACGAGTACTGAAACGTGATTGTAATCGAAATAAGGTGATCGCAGAATAGTTGAAAACGATTATAAATGATGGATTCTAACCGAAAATGGCATGGAATGAGCTTAGAATGCTAAAAACATGTTTAGATCGGTGATTCTAACCAAAATACCATATGAAATAGATGTAGAATGGTGAAAACGAGTATGGATGGGTGATGCTTACTGAAATATGATGGCGTAGAATGGTTTAAACGAGAATTTATAGGTGATTCTAACCGAAATATGGTTTAGAATATAGATTAATGAAAAACGAGTATATATAGTTCGGTGATACTAATTATGGTATAGAATGAGCTTATATTGGTTTAAACGAGTATAAATAGGTGATTCTAAAAGAAATTTGGATTAGAATGAACATAGAATGGCGAATACGAGTAGGGATGGGTGATTCCAACCGAAATATGGTATAAAACATGTATAGAATGGTGGAAACGAGCATAGATGTGTGATTCTAAGAAAAATTATGGTGTAGAATGGTAAAACCGGGTATAGACGGGAGATTCCAACAGAAACAAGGTCTAGATTGGTGAAAACTGGGTACGTAAATGAGATTCTAACCCAAGTAAGGTAACAAATGCTCGTGAAATGGTGAAAACGAGTGTAGACGGGAGATTCGAACCGAAATATGGTATAATATGATCGTAAAATGAAGAAGACAAATTTAGACCACTGATTCTAATCGAAATATTGTAGAATGGTCATAGAATAAGGTATATAACTGGCCTAGGTTAGTGAAACGAGTATAGAAATATGATTCTAAACGAAATAAGGCACCAAATGCTCGTAGAATGGTGAAAACGAGTAAAACTGGCCTAGGTTAGTGAAACGAGTATAGAAATATGATTCTAAACGAAATAAGCACCAAATGCTCGTAGAATGGTGAAAACGAGTAAAAATTGGTTTCGAACCGAAATATGGTACGATATGATCGTAGGATGAGGAAATGGAGTTCAGACCGTTGATTCTAATCGAAATATGACCAAACAGGGGTAGAATCGTGAAAACGAATACAGATGAGTGATTCAAATTGAGATATGGTGTAGAATGTGCGTAGTTCGGGCAAACCGAGTATAGATGGGTGATTCTAAAAAAATAGAGTGAAAAAAGTGGTGTAGATTTGTGGAAACGGGTACTGACATATAATTGTAATCGAAATAAGGTATCAAATGATCGTAGAATGGTGAAAACGAGTACAAATGAGCCACTCTAACCCGACGACACATGGTATAGAATGAGCTTAGAGTGTTGAAAACATGTTTATATCGGTGATTCTAACCAAAATATGGTATAAAACGGACGTAGAGTGATTCAATCTAAAATATGGTATAGAATGAGCGTAGAGTGCTTAAAACAAGTATAGATGGGTGGTTCTTACTGGAATATGGCGTATAATAGGCACGGATTGTTAAAAATCAAGTATGGATGGATGATTCTTACCGAAATTATGCTATAAAATAAGGTTAGATTGGTGAAAAGAAGTATAAGTAGACGATTCTAACCGAAATATGGAATAGAATGAACGTAGAATGATAAAAACGATTATGGTTGGGTGATTCTAAGCAGAATGTGGTTGTAAAACAAGGGTAGAATGGAGGAAAACGAGCCAAGATATGTGATTCTAGCCGAAATTATAGTGTAGAAGGGGCGCAGAATGGTAAAAACATGTATAGACGAAGATTCCAACCGTAATAGGGTATATAACTGGCCTAGATGTGTGAAACAAGTATAGAGAGATATTATTTTAACCGAAATAAGGCATCAAATGCTCGTAAAATGGTGAAAACGAGTATAAACGGGTGATTCGAACCAAAATATGGTATGATATGACCGTAGGATGAGGAAAACGAGTTTAGATCGCTGCTTCTAACCGAAATATGGTATAAAACATGGGCGGAATCATGAAAACGAGTACATATGAGCGATTCTAACCAGAAGTATGGTGTAGAATGTGCGTAGATTGGTGAAAATGGGTATAGATGGATGATTCAAACCAAAATATTGTATAAAAGTGGCGTAGATTCATGCAAACGAGTACTGAAATGTGATTGTAATCGAAATAAGGTGATCGCAGAATAGTTTGAAACAATTATAAATGATGGATTCTAACCGAAAATGGCATGGAATTAGCTTAGAATGCTGAAAACATGTTTAGATCGGTGATTCTAACCTAAAATACCATATGAAACAGATGTAGAATGGTGAAAACGAGTATGGATGGGTGATGCTTACTGAAATATGATGGCGTAGAATGGTTTAAACGAGATTTATGGGTGATTCTAACCGAAATATGGTTTAGAATATAGATTGATGAAAACGAGTATATATAGTTCGGTGATACTAATTATGGTATAGAATGAGCTTATATTGTTTAAACGAGTATAAATAGGTGATTCTAAAAGAAATTTGGATTAGAATGAACATAGAATGGCGAATACGAGTAGGGATGGGTGATTCCAACCGAAATATGGTATAAAACATGTATAGAATGGTGGAAACGAGCATAGATGTGTGATTCTAAAGAAAAATTATGGTGTAGAATGGTAAAACCGGGTATAGACGGGAGATTCCAACAGAAACAAGGTCTAGATTGGTGAAAACGGGTACGTAAATGAGATTCTAACCCAAGTAAGGTAACAAATGCTCGTGAAATGGTGAAAACGAGTGTAGACGGGAGATTCGAAACCGAAATATGGTATAATATGATCGTAAAATGAAGAAGACAAATTTAGACCACTGATTCTAATCGAAATATTGTATGAAATAGAGGTAGAATCATGAAAGACGGCATAGATGAGTGATTCTAATAGAATTATGGTGTAGAATGGTCATAGAATAGTGAAAGCGAGCATAAACGGGAGATTCTAACCGGAATAAGGTATATAACTGGCCTAGGTTGGTAAAACGAGTACTAAAATGTGATTCTAACCAAAATAAGGCATCAAATGCTCGTAGAATGGTGAAAAACGAGTAAAAATTGGTCGTTCGAGACCAAAATATGGTACGATATGATCGTAGGATGAGGAAATCGAGTTCAGACCGTTGATTGTAATCAAAATATGACCAAACAGGGGTAGAATCGTGAAAACGAGTACAAATGAGTGATTCAAATCGAGATATGGTGTAGAATGTGTGTAGGTTCGGGCAAACCGAGTATAGATGGGTGATTCTAAAAAAAATAGAGTGAAAAAAGTGGTATAGATTTGTGGAAACGGGTACTGACATATAATTTGTAATTAAAAATAAGGTATCAAATGATCGTAGGATGGTAAAAACGAGTACAAATGAGCGACTCTACCCGATGACACATGGTATAGAATGAGCTTAGAGTGATAAAAAACATGTTTAGATCGGTGATTCTAACCAAAATATGGTATAAAACGGACGTAGAATGGTAAAAACGAGTACAGATGAGTGATTCTATCTGAAATATGGTATAGAATGAGCGTAGAGTGCTTAAAACAAGTATAGATGGGTGGTTCTTATCGGAATATGGCGTATAATAGGCACAGATTGTTGAAAAACAAGTATGGATGGGTGATTCTTAAAGAAATTATGCTATAAAAATGAGGTTAGATTGGTGAAAAGAAGTATAAGTAGAGCGATTCAAACCGAAATATGGAATAGAATGAACGTAGAATGATGAAAACGATTATGGTTGGGTGATTCTAAGCAGAATGTGGTTGTAAAACAAGGGTAGAATGGAGGAAACGAGCCGAGATGTGTGATTCTAGCCGAAATTATAGTGTAGAAGGGGCGCAGAATGGTAAAAACGAATATAGACGGAAGATTCCAACCGTAATAGGGTATATAACTGGCCTAGATTTGTGAAACAAGTATAGAGATATGATTGTAACCGAAATAAGGCATCAAATGCCCGTAAAATGGTGAAAACGAGTATAAACGGGTGATTCGAACCAAAATATGGTATGATATGACCGTAAGATGAGAAAAAACGAGTTTAGATCGCTGCTTCTAACCGAAATATGGAATAAAACATGGGCTGAATCATAAAAATGAGTACATATGAGCGATTCTACCAGAAGTATGGTGTAGAATGTGCGTAGATTGGTAAAAATGGGTATAGATGGGTGATTTAAACCGAAATATGGTATAAAAGTGGCGTAGATTCGTGCAAACGAGTACTGAAATGTGATTGTAATCGAAATAAGGTGATCGCAGAATAGTTGAAACGATTATAAATGATGGATTCTAACCGAAAATGGCATGAAATGAGCTTAGAATGCTGAAAACATGTTAGATCGGTGATTCTAACCAAAATAACATATGAAACAGATGTAGAATGGTGAAAACGAGTATGGATGGGTGATGCTAACTGAAATATGATGGCGTAGAATGGTTAAATCGAGAACTTATGGGTGATTCTAAACCGAAATATGGTTTAGAATATAGATTGATGAAAACGAGTATATATAGTTTGGTGATACTAATTATGGTATAGAATGAGCTTAGATTGGTTTAAACGAGTATAAATAGGTCATTCTAAAAGAAATTTGGATTAGAATGAACATAGAATGGCGAATATGAGTAGGGATGGGTGATTCCAACCGAAAAATTGGTATAAAACATGTGATGATTATACATTATCGAGCGTAGCTTCGGAGACAGCTGACCCTAAGCGACCTTGTCCCGTCGAATCGGATATGAATATGGTAGACCCATAGAACGACCCTTGAGGTGACATATTTGGGAATGCGTCGAGGGCAGATATGAGCAATGATATTTGGCTTATTGACTGAGTATTGGATTCTGAGAGACCCTTGGGATAGTCTTCAGCTGAAGATACAGCCGGAAGATCGAAGCGATGGTGGAAGTAGCCTAAGTCAACTGATAAGATTCAGAGTCACAGACTTTTGTAGATGGCATCGCCTCTGACTCATCGTGCTCTGGAAGGGAATAGCATTTATATGAATGGACGACTGTGGCGGCTCGTTCAAAATCAAATCTTTGCAAATACTGGAAGGGACAGATGTGCCTGAGATTTACAAGATGCATCGGAACATTAGTCTGGGAAGCGTGCTCGTTCGGGAGGCAAAGGTGATATTCTATGCTTCGAGGCAGTGGAAGCAGCGCGAAGAACTATTCCATGCGCAACCTAAGAATTATGGCTAGTGTGTCCACGTTGAAATCGTGGTGACACAATCCCTTTGGCGTGGCGGCGAGATCTTCGTGGATCACACGAACCTCAATATAGATGTTCACCCCTGTGAGATTTTGAGATGGCAGGAAATGTGTTGGACTGAGCTGATCTAAGCAAAGTTGATATTTGGGTAAGTCGCATAGCTGGGGTAGATCAGTTGAGATGATCGTTCGGTGCATGAGATAATATTTGAAGATGTTGCTAGTACGGATTTCAGAAATAGTTGGATGGATTGAGTTGGAACACGAACTGATTGAGTCAGTGGGAAATTATCATATTTGAGGATAGTGTATTATCAATCGATAACGTTGAAATGAAAATCGGGATTGATTCAATTGGGAGCAAAGCAAGTGGATGCCTCGAACATAAAGATACCTTTGTAACTTGTTCAAATTTTCTATCGCAAAGCTCGACTGAAATGCATATAATATTTTAGGGACGCCTTAAATATGCGTACGATCCAAAACTAAGCGATACGAAGAATTCGTATTAAGCTGCAAGGAGGATGTGGGAATTCGTAAAATTTGTATGAGCGTTCAACAGAGCGAGATATTGAGTCAGAAATAGTGAATATGAGAGTTGCATAGAACAGATCTATGGAATTGGATTGTGGCATGCTAGTAAGGAATGAGTACCAGCACGGTTCGTGGACGAACCTGATTTTAAGTGGTATATTATGTAACGCCACGAAACCGCTCGGAGCGTTACGCTGAGTCGGATCGAAAGAATCAAATACTGGTTACATTTAAAATGTTGGATTTTGGGAAGAAGGATTATTCGAGTTGGTTTCAATGTGCAGATGGCTAGCGGGTTCGATGGAAATCAGGTGTTCATTCAGAACAGTACTGAATAGCCGGATGGAAGCGATAATGCCGTCTTCCTTAATCTGATCGATCGGATGATTTGGAGAGCACGGCCTGCTCGCACGGTCATACCAGTTGAGTAGATCACGCTTGCATCGGACCACGGGTTCAAGGGATTGGCCGTATCGGCAGGACAGGATGCCTAACAGGATCGAACATTGTGAGTGGGCTCTTTCCCTTCTCCTCTACTCCTTCATGCCTAATAATATGGGAAACACGTAAAAGGCTTGAACACTTGGGCTAAAACATTGGGAATCAATACACTGAGGCGTGCATAGAGTGTACGTCGTTGGCTTGGTAGGATTATGGCTTGATATGATTTACGCGTTGGATAGTTGGTTCGATGGTGGTGGGATTATTCATTTGAGGGCAGTCAGTTGGATACTTGGGATTATGCTTGGAACTGTTGGAATTATATGAGTTGGAATGATACCTTTGAGGCAATGGAAATATCGGGAATCCGGGCGAGCGAGCGTGCATCCGTGCACGAGTATCACTGGGTCGCTTTGTCTTGCAAAGCGAGCAGTTGTGGTTCGAAACCGAACAACTGCATAGGCGAGGGTATTGTGCCACTGTTGGGGCATTGTGCCACGGGATTATTCGGAGTGTGGGGTGTTGCACCCAATGTGAAACACTATGTTGGAAAGCGGCAATGTGAAGTGTGGGCATAACTTGGGCACAACTTGAGAGATTGTGCTTATGAGTATTTTGGTGCCTTGGGATATGTATATTGAGGTCGAAATTTGGAATCCGTGGGGATATGTTGGAAGAATGGTTATGGATGCTTCGGTTGGATATTCGGTTGAACGAGTCTAGGATCGCTTGGTGGGGCGAGAATGTTCGATCCTCTCGTCATACCTACTTTCTGCATGTCACGGACAACCTGTGTACACAGGGTTTGACATTTCCTCGAAACGGCTTCCCGGGACACTAGGACCGTATCGATCCGGAGGGAAATATTGATTCGTGCTAGTCACGATGCATTGCGGGACCTCCAGCGGGGCTTGCTACCCGGGCTGATAGGGAGCGCCGTTAATGCTTGGATTTTGTCCTTTATGGCTTTGCCAGTGACTTCATATAGATAAGAGTTGGCTTGCTTTTCTTTTGTTGGTTTGGCTTTCGTGTAGGCACGGCCACCTTGCCTCGGCAAGAGTGTGCACTCAAGATTGGGATATAACTGTTGGTTGAGGATGGATATTTAGGCGAGACTGATGGTTCGATATGTTATCGTGCAAGCGATTGCATTGAGTTAGACGGGTCGGATATATTAAAATGCTTGTCGTTTGGTTTGAGTTGAATGCTTGCATGCTTAAACTGCTTTACAGCTTTCCTTAACATGTCATCCATATGCCATAAAACGAATCTAGGATTCAAACTAGAAAGATCACCATATAACTGTTGCATTCACTATTTTACTTAGTGTCGGCTTAGACGAGTGGGTTACCCCGCTCACTAGTACGGTTGTGTACTGACCCACGTTTGTGGCCAATATTTCAGGTACACAGGCGTAGTGGCGCTGCTTGGATATACGGAACAAGATGTATGAACTGTAAGTACCTTTGTGGGCTAGAGAAAAGAGCAAGAGCATTTCATCGTCTTCGTGGCATCGCCTTTGTGGCATTGTCTCGGGGCATTTTATTTGGACCCTATTGTGAGCTTCGCTGCGTATTACTCTGATGTGTGCTTGGTACACAATATTTGACTTCCGCTGCAACTTGGTTGATTCAATGATAACATTTGGTGTTTGACAACATCGCCTTGAACGAGCGCAACTCCAGGCTCGTATGGCATCACGTCCCGATTAGAACGATTGTCCCGCGGGAGAGCTGCAACGTGGTGATTTCACGTTCAGTGGGGACTATTGAGCTTGCGGGAGATTGGGGCGTGACAAATTGGTATCAGAGCGCCCGGTTCATTTCTTCGGACTTGGTCCTTCGCTTCATCACAAACTCTAAATAGCTTCCGCGTGTCGTTTAGCTCTTGACTCTACTCGGTGCCGCATTGGATGTTTCATGCAATAAGTCTATTTATTGCTTGTTGTGGCTGCATATTATTCTTTGTTGGGTTGCCTTGGTTGGTTTTCGTAGGATCGCTTAGCCTCGTTAGGCGTTGTTGCATTCGTGCAGCAAGTTGGTTGGCGTTGTTGCATTTGTGCAACAAGTTGTGGGCTTTAGTTGGGTTGGCTTATCGTTCAGGAGATTCTGATTGCCTCAATGGATCAGTTGGTTGGCTAACGAGATTTGGTTTTGTGGCATATTTTGAGTAGAAACTTTCGATGAGAATGGATCCTTGCACGAGTTGCTCGTCAAGCGATTGTGTTGGATAGAAGTTGGAATTTCGGCTGTGGCGCATCGGTTGGGCAGATTTGAGTTTGGCTTGAGAAATATCAGATAAGTTGGCATGAGTTGCTCGTATATCAAATGTGTGGAACCGTTGGGTATTGGGTCGGACTACTTGGAATACAATCGTTGCACGATTGCTCGTGTTGCGAAAGTATCAGACGGTTTGAGAATAGCTGGGAGCAATGAGAATGGAACATAGCACAAGTTGCCTAACGACATTGATGGTTAAAGAATCGGCTAAGTTTTGTGTCAGACTCGAATTGGGAAAGGCATGATCACACCTAAGGGATGGTTCGAACGGATCTTGGATTCGTGAAAGGAAACGTAATGTGAGTAGCGACTTGATTCAAAGTGGTATATGGGATCAAACATGTTAAGCAAGGCATTGGAAATATTTTGGTTGGACATCTATGGGAATTGCCTGAACGGACTCGGATAACGAATACAAGTCGGTTGGTGCAAATCGACTGAGTTGGAAGAATGAAAATGGAGCAAGCGAATATTGAGTTGAGTATATCGAGAACGAACTGGTGCAATGGAAGTATCATTGGGCTTAAGAGATGGGCGGAATCGGAACGAATATTTGGGTTACGCTTGAACAAAGCGATAGGATTATCGGAAGGATAGCGAGCACGAACTACGATGTTGGGCAACACATTTGAGCTGTTGGTTGAGCAAAGAAACACGATATTGGTCTGGAGGGACAATGAGATGGATTCACACAAACTTGAAAGATTATGAATATTGTTGCTCGAGAAGTCGACTCAGGTTAGCGAAAATAGAATTTTGGGCAAGATGGTGCAACGATGGTAGACGGATTCTCCGGAAAGACGTGGACGGATTGTGGCAACAACAGAAGGCAAAAGATTTTGGCGGACAGACTTTTAAAGATAGCTAAATGTGGGAGCAACATCGGAACAAATAACTGTGCTGCTCGAGTAAGTTGGACGTACATTGTGGGACGCAGCAAATGGATAAGAATTGGAGCAAGTCTTGGGTTTTGAGAATCATTGCAATTTGTAGTGCGATAATCGAACATGCAATTCGGAAATTTGATGGATTCAGGGCAGAACGACGGATTGATGGTAGACGGTTTCAACGAGCACATTGCTCGGATTCGGGAGTTCGCTCGGATGGATGGTTGGATTTTGATTCGGATTTACAGATGAGATGTAGCATGGTTTATAGTAACTGTCCATCGTGATGATTATAATTATCGAGCGTAGCTTCGGGACAGCTGACCCTAAGCGACCTTGCCCGTCGAATCGGATATGAATATGGTAGACCCATAGAACGACCCTTGAGACGGCGTATTTGGGAATACGTCGAGGGCAGATGTGAGCAATGATATTTGGCTTATTGACTGAGTGTTGGATTCTGAGAGACCCTTGGGATAGTCTTCAGCTGAAGATACAGCCGGAAGATCGAAGCGATGGTGGAAGTAGCCTAAGTCAACTGATGAGATTCGGAGTCACAGACTTTTGTAGATGGCATCGCCTCTGACTCATCGTGCTTTGGAAGGGAATAGCATTTATATGAATGGACGACTGTGGCGGCTCGTTCAAATCAAATCTTTGTAAATACTGGAAGGGACAGATGTGCCTGAGATTTACAAGATGCATCGAAACTTAGTCTGGGAAGCGTGCTCGTTCGGGAGGCAAAGGTGATATTCTATGCTTCGAGGCAGTGGAAGCAGCGCGAAGAACTATTCCATGTGCAACCTAAGAATTGTGGCGAGTGTGTCCACGTTGAAATCGTGGCGACACAATCCCTTTGGCGTGGCGGCGAGATCTTCGTGGATCACACGAACCTCAATATAGATGTTCACCCTGTGAGATTTTGAGATGGCAGGAAATGTGTTGGACTGAGCTGATCTAAGCAAAGTTGATATTTGGGTAAGTCGCATAGCTGGGGTAGATCAGTTGAGACGATCGTTCGGTGCACGAGATAATATTTGGAGATGTTGCTAGTACGGATTTCAGAAATAGTTGGATGGATTGAGTTGGAACACGAACTGATTGAGTCAGTGGGAAATTATCATATTTGAGGATAGTGTATTATCAATCGATAACGTTGGAATGGAAATCGGGATTGATTCAATTGGGAGCAAAGCAAATGGATGCCTCGAACATAAAGATACCTTTGTAACTTGTTCAAATTTTCTATCGCAAAGCTCGGCTGAAATGCATGTATTTTAGGGACGCCTTAAATATGCGTACGATCCAAAACTAAGCGATACGAAGAATTCGTATTGAGCTGCAAGGAGGATGTAGGAATTCGTAAAATTTGTACGAGCGTTCAGCAGAGCGAGATATTGAGTCAGAAATAGTGAATATGAGAGTTGCATAGAACAGATCTATGGAATTGGATTGTGGCATGCTAGTAAGGAATGAGTACCAGCACGGTTCGTGGACGAACCTGATTCTAAGTGGTATATTATGTAACGTTCCGCAACCGCTCGGAGCGTTACGCTGAGTCGGATCGAAAGAATCAAATGCTGGTTACATTTGAAATGTTGGATTTTGGGAAGAAGGGTTAATCGAGTTGGTTTCAATGTGCAGATGGCTAGCGGGTTCGATGGAAATCAGGTGTTCGTTCAGAACAGTACTGAATAGCCGGATGGAAGCGATAATGCCGTCTTCCTTAATCCGATCGGTCGGATGATTTGGAGAGCACGGCCTGCTCGCACGGTCATACCAGTTGAGTAGATCGCGCTTGCATCGGACCACGGGTTCAAGGGATTGGCCGTATCGGCAGGACAGGATGCCTAACGGGATCGAACATTGTGAGTGGGCTCTTTCCCTTCTCCTCTACTCCTTCATGCCTAATAATATGGGAAACACGTAAAAGGCTTGAACACTTGGGCTGAAACATTGGGAATCACTACACTGAGGCGTGCATAGAGTGTACGTCGTTGGCTTGGTAGGATTATGGCTTGATATGATTTACGCGTTGGATAGTTGGTACGATGGTGGGATTATTCATTTGAGGCGGTCGGTTGGATACTTGGGATTATGCTTGGAACTGTTAGAATTATATGAGTTGGAATGATACCTTTGAGGCAATGGAAATATCGGGAATCCGGGCGAGCGAGCGTGCATCCGTGCACGAGTATCACTGGGTCGCTTTGTCTTGCAAAGCGAGCAGTTGTGGTTCGAAACCGAACAACTGCATAGGCGAGGGTATTGTGCCACTGTTGGGGCATTGTGCCACGGGATTATTCGGAGTGTGGGGTGTTGCACCCAATGTGAAACACTATGTTGGAAAGCGGCAATGTAAAGTGTGGGCATAACTTGGGCACAACTTGAGAGATTGTGCTTATGAGTATTTTGGTGCCTTGGGATATGTATATTGAGGTCGAGATTTGGAATCCGTGGGGATATGTTGGAAGAATGGTTATGGATGCTTCGGTTGGATATTCGGTTGAACGAGTCTAGGATCGCTTGGTGGGGCGAGAATGTTCGATCCTCTCGTCATACCTACTTTCTGCATGTCACGGACAATCTGTGTACACAGGGTTTGACATTTCCTCGAAACGGCTTCCCGGGGCACTAGGACCGTATCGATCCGGAGGGAAATATTGATTCGTGCTAGTCACGATGCATTGTGGGACCTCCAGCGGGGCTTGCTACCCGGGCTGATAGGGAGCGTCGTTAATGCTTGGATTTTGTCCTTTATGGCTTTGCCAGTGACTTCATATAGATAAGAGTTGGCTTGCTTTTCTTTTGTTGGTTTGGCTTTCGTGTAGGCGCGGCCACCTTGCCTCGGCAAGAGTGTGCACTCGAGATTGGGATATAACTGTTGGTTGAGGATGGATATTGAGGCGAGACTGATGGTTCGATATGTTATCGTGCAAGCGATTGCATTGAGTTAGACGGGTCGGATATATTAAAATGCTTGTCGTTTGGTTTGATTTGAATGCTTGCATGCTTAAACTGCTTTACAGCTTTCCTTAACATGTCATCCATATGCCATGAAACGAATCTAGGATTCAAACTAGAAAGATCACCATATAACTGTTACATTCACTATTTTACTTAGTGTCGGCTTAGACGAGTGGGTTACCCCGCTCACCCGTACGGTTGTGTACTGACCCACGTTTGTGGCCAATATTTCAGGTACACAGGCGTAGTGGCGCTGCTTGGATATACGGGACAAGATGTATGAACTGTAAGTACCTTTGTGGGCTAGAGAAAAGAGCAAGAGCATTTCATCGTCTTCGTGGCATCGCCTTTGTGGCATTGTCTCGGGGCATTTTATTTGGACCCTATCGTGAGCTTCGCTGCGTATTACTCTGATGTGTGCTTGGTACACAATATTTGACTTTCGCTGCAACTTGGTTGATTCAATGATAACATTTGGTGTTTGACAACATCGCCTTGTACGAGCGCAACTCCAGGCTCGTACGACATCACGTCCCGATTAGAATGATTGTCCCGCGGGAGAGCTGCAACGTGGTGATTTCACGTTCAACGGGGACTATTGCGCTTACGGGAGATTAGGGCTTGACACTCTACCCGACGACACATGGTATAGAATGAGCTTAGAGTGCTGAAAACATGTTTAGATCGGTAATTCTAACCAAAATATGGTATAAAACGGACGTAGAATGGTGAAAACGAGTACAGATGAGTGATTCTATCTGAAATATGGTATAGAATGAGCGTAGAGTGCTTAAAACAAGTATAGATGGGTGGTTCTTACCGAAATATGGCGTATAATAGGCACAGATTATTGAAAACAAGTATGGATGGGTGAATCTTAAAGAAATTATGCTATAAAATGAGGTTAGATTGGTGAAAAGAAGTATAAGTAGACGATTCTAACCGAAATATGGAATAGAATGAACGTAGAATGATGAAAACGATTATGGTTGGGGGATTCTAAGTAGAATGTGGTTGTAAAACAAGGGTAGAATGGAGGAAACGAGCCGAGATGTGTGATTCTAGCCAAAATTATAGTGTAGAAGGGGCGCAGAATGGTAAAAACAAGTATAGACGGAAGATTCCAACCGTAATAGGGTATATAACTGTTCTAGATTTGTGAAACAAGTATAGAGATATGATTGTAACCGAAATAAGGCATCAAATACCCGTAAAATGGTGAAAACGAGTATAAACGGGTGATTCGAACCAAAATATGGTATAATATGACCGTAGGATGAGGAAAACGAGTTTAGATCGCTGCTTCTAACCGAAATATGGTATAAAACATGGGCTGAATCGTGAAAACGAGTACATATGAGCGATTCTACCAGAAGTATGGTGTAGAATGTGTGTAGATTGTTGAAAATGGGTATAGATGGATGATTCAAACCAAAATATGGTATAAAAGTGGCGTAGATTCATGCAAACGAGTACTGAAATGTGATTGTAATCGAAATAAGGTGATCGCATAATTGTTGAAACGATTATAAATGATGGATTCTAACCGAAAATGGCATGGAATGAGCTTAGAATGCTGAAAACATGTTTAGATCGGTGATTCTAACCAAAATAACGTATGAAACAGATGTAGAATGGTGAAAACGAGTATGGATGGGTGATGCTAACTGAAATATGATGGCGTAGAATGGTTAAATCGAGAACTTATGGGTGATTCTAACCGAAATATGGTTTAGAATATAGATTGATGAAAACGAGTATATATAGTTCGGTGATACTAATTATGGTATAGAATGAGCTTAGATTGGTTTAAACGAGTATAAATAGGTGATTCTAAAAGAAATTTGGATTAGAATGAACATAGAATGGCGAATATCAGTAGGGATGGGTGATTCCAACCGAAAATTGGTATAAAACATGTATAGAATGGTGGAAACGAGCATAGATGTATGATTCTAAGAAAAATTATGGTGTAGAATGGTGAAACCGGGTATAGACGGGAGATTCCAACAGAAACAAGGTATATAATCGGTCTAGATTGGTGAAACGGGTACGTAAATGAGATTCTAACCCAAGTAAGGTAACAAATGCTCGTGAAATGGTGAAAACGAGTGTAGACGGGAGATTCGAACCGAAATATGGTATAATATGATCGTAAAATGAAGAAGACAAATTTAGACCACTGATTCTAATCGAAATATTGTATGAAATAGAGGTAGAATCATGAAAACGGGCATAGATGAGTGATTCTAATAGAATTATAGTGTAGAATGGTCATAGAATGGTGAAAGCGAGCATAAACGGGAGATTCTAACCGGAATAAGGTATATAACTGGCCTAGATTGGTGAAACGAGTATAGAAATATAATTCTAACCAAAATAAGGCACCAAATGCTCGTAGAATGGTGAAAACGAGTAAAAATTGGTGGTTCGAACCAAAATATGGTATGATATGATCGTAGGATGAGGAAATCGAGTTCAGACCGTTGATTCTAATTGAAATATGACCAAACAGGGGTAGAATCTTGAAAACGAGTACAGATGAGTGATTCAAATCGAGATATGGTGTAGAATGTGCGTAGTTCGGGCAAACCGAGTATAGATGGGTGATTCTAAAAAAATAGAGTGAAAAAAGTGGTGTAGATTTGTGGAAACGGGTACTGACATATAATTGTAATCGAAATAAGGTATCAAATGATCGTAGAATGGTAAAAACGAGTACAAATGAGCGACTCTACCCGACAACACATGGTATAGAATAAGCTTACAGTGCTGAAAACATGTTTAGATCGGTGATTCTAACCAAAATATGGTATAAAATGGACGTAGAATGGTGAAAACGAGTACAGATGAGCGATTCTATCTGAAATATGGTATAGAATGAGCGTAAAGTGCTTAAAATAAGTATAGATGGGTGGTTCTTATCGGAATATGGCTTATAATAGGCACAGATTGTTGAAAACAAGTTTGGATGGGTGATTCTTAAAGAAATTATGTTATAAAATGAGGTTAGATTGGTGAAAAGAAGTATAAGTAGACGATTCTAACCGAAATATGGAATAGAATGAACGTAGAATGATGAAAACGATTATGGTTTGGTGATTCTATGCAGAATATGGTTGTAAAACAAGGGTAGAATGGAGGAAACGAGCCGAGATGTGTGATTCTAGCCAAAATTATAGTGTAGAAGGGGCGCAGAATGTAAAATTGAGTATAGACGGAAGATTCCAACCGTAATAGGGTATATAACTGGCCTAGATTTGTGAAACAAGTATAGAGATATGATTGTAACCGAAATAAGGCATCAAATGCCCATAAAATGGTGAAAACGAGTATAAACGGGTGATTCGAACCAAAATATGGTATGATATGACCGTAGGATGAGGAAAACGAGTTTAGATCGCTGCTTGTAACCGAAATATGGTATAAAATATGGGCTGAATCATAAAAATGAGTACATATGAGCGATTCTACCAGAAGTATGGTGTAGAATGTGCGTAGATTGGTGAAAATGGGTATAGATGGGTGATTCAAACCGAAATATGGTATAAAAGTGGCGTAGATTCTTGCAAACGATTACTGAAATGTGATTGTAATCGAAATAAGGTTATCGCAGAATAGTTGAAACGATTATAAATGATGTATTCTAACCGAAAATGTCATGGAATGAGCTTAGAATGCTGAAAACATGTTTAGATCGGTGATTCTAACCAATATACCGTATGAAACAGATGTAGAATGGTGAAAACGAGTATGGATGGGTGATGCTAACTGAAATATGATGGCGTAGAATGGTTAAAACGAGAATTTATGGGTGATTCTAACCGAAATATGGTTTAGAATATAGATTGATAAAAACGAGTATATATATATAGTTCGGTGATACTAATTATGGTATAGAATGAGCTTAGATTGGTTTAAACGAGTATAAATAGGTGATTCTAAAAGAAATTTGGATTGGAATGAACGTAGAATGAGAAATATGAGTTTGGATGGGTGATTCTAACCGAAATGTGGTATAATTTAACATGTATAGAATGGTGAAAACGAGCGTAGATGTGTGATTCTGAGCAAAATTATGGTGTAGAATGAATGGTGAAACCGGGTATAGACGGGAGATTCCAATCGAAACAAGGTGTATATAACCGGTCGAGATTGGTGGAACGAGCACATAAGTGAGATTATAACCGAAGTAAGGTATCAAATGCTCGTGAAATGGTGAAAACGAGTGTAGACGGGAGATTCGAACCGAAATATGGTACATTATGATCGTAAGGTGAAGAAAACAAATTTAGACCACTGATTCTAATCGAAATATTGTATGAAATAGAGGTAGAATCATGAAAACGGGCATAGATGAGTGATTCTAATAGAATTATGGTGTAGAATGGTCATAGAATGGTGAAAGCGAGCATAAACGGAAGATTCTAACCGGAATAAGGTATATAACGGGCCTAGGTTGGTGAAACGAGTACTGAAATGTGATTCTAACCGAAATAAGGCACCAAATGCTCGTAGAATGGTGAAAATGAGTAAAAATTGGTGGTTCGAACTGAAATATGGTATGATATGATCGTAGGATGAGGAAATGGAGTTCAGACCGTTGATTCTAATCAAAATATGACCAAACAGGGGTAGAATCGTGAAAACGAGTACAAATGAGTGATTCAAATCGAGATATGGTGTAGAATGTGCGTAGTTCGGGCAAACCGAGTATAGATGGGTGATTCTAAAAAAATAGAGTGAAAAAAGTGGTGTAGATTTGTGGAAACGGGTACTGACATGTAATTGTAATCGAAATAAGGTATCAAATGATCGTAGAATGGTGAAAACGAGTACAAATGAGCGACTCTACCCGACGACACATGGTATAGAATGAGCTTAGAGTGCGGAAAACATGTTTAGATCGGTGATTCTAACCAAAATATGGTATAAAACGGACGTAGAATGGTGAAAACGAGTACAGATGAGTGATTCTATCTGAAATATGGTATAGAATGGGCGTAGAGTGCTTAAAACAAGTATAGATGGGTGGTTCTTATCGGAATATGGCGTATAATAGGCACAGATTGTTGAATACAAGTATGAATGGGTGATTCTTAAAGAAATTATGCTATAAAATGAGGTTAGATTGGTGAAAAGAAGTATAAGTAGACGATTCTAACCGAAATATGGAATAGAATGAACGTAGAATGATGAAAACGATTATGGTTGGGTGATTCTAAGCAGAATGTGGTTGTAAAACAAGGGTAGAATGGAGGAAACGAGCCGAGATGTGTGATTCTAGCCGAAATTATAGTGTAGAAGGGGCGCAGAATGGTAAAAACAAGTTTAGACGGAAGATTCCAACATTAATAGGGTATATAACTGGCCTAGATTTGTGAAACAAGTATAGAGATATGATTATAACCGAAATAACGCATCAAATGCCCGTAAAATGGTGAAAACGAGTATAAACGGATGATTCGAACCAAAATATGGTATGATATGACCGTAGGATGAGGAAAACGAGTTTAGATCGCTGCTTCTAACCGAAATATGGTATAAAACATGGGCTGAATCGTGAAAACGAGTACATATGAGCGATTCTACCAGAAGTATGGTGTAGAATGTGCGTAGATTGTTGAAAATGGGTATAGATGGATGATTCAAACCAAAATATGGTATAAAAGTGGCGTAGATTCATGCAAACGAGTACTGAAATATGATTGTAATCGAAATAAGGTGATCGCAGAATAGTTGAAACGGTTATAAATGATGGATTCTAACCGAAAATGGCATGGAATGAGCTTAGAATGCTGAAAACATGTTTAGATCGGTGATTCTAACCAAAATACCATATGAAACAGATGTAGAATGGTGAAAACGAGTATGGATGGGTGATGCTTACTGAAATATGATGGCGTAGAATAGTTTAAACGAGAATTTATGGGTGATTCTTACCGAAATATGGTTTAGAATATAGATTAATGAAAACGAGTATATATAGTTCGGTGATACTAATTATGGTATAGAATGAGCTTAGATTGTTTTAAACGAGTATAAATAGGTGATTCTGAAAGAAATTTGGATTAGAATGAACATAGAATGGCGAATATGAGTAGGGATGGGTGATTCCAACCAAAATGTGGTATAAAACATGTATAGAATGGTGGAAACGAGCATAGATGTGTGATTCTAAGAAAAATTATGGTGTAGAATGGTGAAACCGGGTATAAACGGGATATTCCAACAGAAAAAAGGTCTAGATTGGTGAAACGGGTACGTAAATGAGATTCTAACCCAAGTAAGGTAACAAATGCTCGTGAAATGGTGAAAACGAGTGTAGACGGGAGATTCGAACCGAAATATGGTATAATATGATCGTAAAATGAAGAAGACAAATTTAGACCACTGATTCTAATCGAAATATTATATGAAATAGAGGTAGAATCATGAAAATGGGCATAGATGAGTGATTCTAATAGAATTATGGTGTAGAATGGTCATAGAATGGTGAAAGCGAGCATAAACGGGAGATTCTAACCGGAATAAGGTATATAACTGGCCTAGGTTGGTGAAACGAGTACTGAAATATGATTCTAACCGAAATAAGGCATCAAATGCTCGTAGAATGGTGAAAACGAGTAAAAATTGGTGGTTCGAACCGAAATATGGTACGATATGATCGTAGGATGAGGAAATCGAGTTCAGACCGTTAATTCTAATCGAAATATGACCAAACAGGGGTAGAATCGCGAAAACGAGTATAGATGAGTGATTCAAATCGAGATATGGTGTAGAATGTGCGTAGTTCGGGCAAACCGAGTATAGATGGGTGATTCTAAAAAAATAGAGTGAAAAAAGGGGTATAGATTTATGGAAACGGGTACTGACATATAATTGTAATTGAAATAAGGTATCAAATGATAGTAGAATGATAAAAATGAGTACAAATGAGCGACTCTACCCGACGACACATGGTATAGAATGAGCTTAGAGTGCTGAAAACTTGTTTAGATCGGTGATTCAAACCAAAATATGGTATAAAATGGACGTAGAATGGTGAAAACGAGTACAGATGAGTGATTCTATCTGAAATATGGTATAAAATGAGCATAAAGTGCTTAAAACAAGTATAGATGGGTGGTTCTTATCGGAATATGGCGTATAATAGGCACAGATAGTTGAAAACAAGTATAGATGGGTGATTCTTAAAGAAATTATGCTATAAAATGAGGTTAGATTGGTGAAAAGAAGTATAAGTAGACGATTCTAACCGAAATATGGAATAGAATGAACGTAGAATGATGAAAACGATTATGGTTGGGTGATTCTAAGCAGAATGTGGTTGTAAAACAAGGGTAGAATGGAGGAAACGAGCCGAGATGAGTGATTCTAGCCGAAATTATAGTGTAGAAGGGGCGCAGAATGGTAAAAACGAGTATAGACGGAAGATTCCAACCGTAATAGGGTATATAACTGGCCTAGATTTGTGAAACAAGTATAGAGATATGATTGTAACCGAAATAAGGCATCAAATGCCCGTAAAATGGTGAAAACGAGTATAAACGGGTGATTCGAACCAAAATATGGTATGATATGACCGTAAGATGAGGAAATGAGTTTAGATCGCTGCTTCTAACCAAAATATGGTATAAAACATGGGCTGAATCATAAAAACGAGTACATATGAGCGATTCTACCAGAAGTATGGTGTAGAATGTGCGTAGATTGGTGAAAATGGGTATAGATGGGTGATTTAAACCAAAATATGGTATAAAAGTGGCGTAGATTCGTGCAAACGAGTACTGAAATATGATTGTAATCGAAATAAGGTGATCGCAGAATAGTTGAAACGATTATAAATGATGGATTCTAACCGAAAATGGCATGGAATGAGCTTAGAATGCTGAAAATATGTTTAGATCGGTGATTCTAACCAAAATAACGTATGAAACAGATGTAGAATGGTGAAAACGAGTATGGATGGGTGATGCTAACTGAAATATGATGGCGTAGAATGGTTAAATCGAGAACTTATGAGTGATTCTAACCGAAATATGGTTTAGAATATAGATTGATGAAAACGAGTATATATAGTTCGGTGATACTAATTATGGTATAGAATGAGCTTAGATTGGTTTAAACGAGTATAAATAGGTGATTCTACAAGAAATTTGGATTAGAATGAACATAGAATGGCGAATATGAGTAGGGATGGGTGATTCCAACCGAAAATTGGTATAAAACATGTATAGAATGGTGGAAACGAGCATAGATGTATGATTCTAAGAAAAATTATGGTGTAGAATGGTGAAACCGGGTATAGACGGGAGATTCCAACAGAAACAAGGTATATAATCGGTCTAGATTGGTGAAACGGGTACGTAAATGAGATTCTAACCCAAGTAAGGTAACAAATGCTCGTGAAATGGTGAAAACGAGTGTAGACGGGAGATTCGAACCGAAATATAGTTTAATATGATTGTAAAATGAAGAAGACAAATTTAGACCACTGATTCTAATCGAAATATTGTATGAAATAGAGGTAGAATCATGAAAACGGGCATAGATGAGTGATTCTAATAGAATTATGGTGTAGAATGGTCATAGAATGGTGAAAGCGAGCATAAACGGGAGATTCTAACCGGAATAAGGTATATAACTGGCCTAGGTTGGTGAAACGAGTATAGAAATATGATTCTAACCAAAATAAGGCACCAAATGCTCGTAGAATGGTGAAAACGAGTAAAAATTGGTGGTTCGAACCGAAATATGGTATGATATGATCGTAGGATGAGGAAATCGAGTTCAGACCGTTGATTCTAATTGAAATATGACCAAACAGGGGTAGAATCATGAAAACGAGTACAGATGATTGATTCAAATCGAGATATGGTGTAGAATGTGCGTAGTTCGGGCAAACCGAGTATAGATGGGTGATTCTAAAAAAATAGAGTGAAAAAAGTGGTGTAGATTTGTGGAAACGGGTACTGACATATAATTGTAATCGAAATAAGGTATCAAAGGATCGTAGAATGGTAAAAACGAGTACAAATGAGCGACTCTACCCGATGACACATGGTATAGAATAAGCTTAGAGTGCTGAAAACATATTTAGATCGGTGATTCTAACCAAAATATGGTATAAAATGGACGTAGAATGGTGAAAACGAGTACAGATGAGTGATTCTATCTGAAATATGGTATAGAATGAGCGTAAAGTGCTTAAAACAAGTATAGATGGGTGGTTCTTATCGGAATATGGCTTATAATAGGCACAGATTGTTGAAAACAAGTTTGGATGGGTGATTCTTAAAGAAATTATGTTATAAAATAAGGTTAGATTGGTGAAAAGAAGTATAAGTAGACGATTCTAACCAAAATATGGAATAGAATGAACGTAGAATGATGAAAACGATTATGGTTTGGTGATTCTATGCAGAATGTGGTTGTAAAATAAGGGTAGAATGGAGGAAACGAGCCGAGATGTGTGATTCTAGCCGAAATTATAGTGTAGAAGGAGCGCAGAATGTAAAAACGAGTATAGACGGAAGATTCCAACCGTAATAGGGTATATAACTGGCCTAGATTTGTGAAACAAGTATAGAGATATGATTGTAACCGAAATAAGGCATCAAATGCCCATAAAATGGTGAAAACGAGTATAAATGGGTGATTCGAACCAAAATATGGTATGATATGACCGTAGGATGAGGAAAACGAGTTTAGATCGCTGCTTGTAACCGAAATATGGTATAAAACATGGGCTGAATCATAAAAACGAGTACATATGAGCGATTCTACCAGAAGTATGGTGTAGAATGTGCGTAGATTGGTGAAAATGGGTATAGATGGGTGATTCAAACCGAAATATGGTATAAAAGTGGCGTAGATTCTTGCAAACGATTACTGAAATGTGATTGTAATCGAAATAAGGTTATCGCAGAATAGTTGAAATGATTATAAATGATGTATTCTAACCGAAAATGGCATGGAATGAGCTTAGAATGCTGAAAACATATTTAGATCGGTGATTCTAACCAAAATACCGTATGAAACAGATGTAGAATGGTGAAAACGAGTATGGATGGGTGATGCTAACTGAAATATGATGGCGTAGAATGGTTTAAAACGAGAATTTATGGGTAATTCTAACCGAAATATGGTTTAGAATATAGATTGATAAAAACGAGTATATATATATAGTTCGGTGATACTAATTATGGTATAGAATGAGCTTAGATTGGTTTAAACGAGTATAAATAGGTGATTCTAAAAGAAATTTGGATTAGAATAAACATAGAATGGCGAATATGAGTAGGGATGGGTGATTCCAACCGAAATCTGGTATAAATCATGTATAGAATGGTGGAAACGAGCATAGATGTGTGATTCTAAGAAAAATTATGGTGTAGAATGGAGAAACCGGGTATAGACGGGAGATTCCAACAGAACAAGGTATATAACCGGTCTAGATTGGTGAAACGGGTACGTAAATGAGATTTTAACCGAAGTAAGGTAACAAATGCTCGTGAAATGGTGAAAACGAGTGTAGACGGGAGATTCGAACCGAAATATGGTATAATATGATCGTAAAATGAAAAAGACAAATTTAGACCACTGATTCTAATCGAAATATTGTATGAAATAGAGGTAGAATCATGAAAACGGGCATAGATGAGTGATTCTAATAGAATTATGGTGTAGAATGGTCATAGAATGGTGAAAGCGAGCATAAACGGAAGATTCTAACCGGAATAAGGTATATAACTGGCCTAGGTTGGTGAAACGAGTACTAAAATGTGATTCTAACCGAAATAAGGCACCAAATGCTCGTAGAATGGTGAAAACGAGTAAAAATTGGTGGTTCGAATCGAAATATGGTATGATATGATCGTAGGATGAGAAAATGGAGTTCAGACCGTTGATTCTAATCGAAATATGACCAAACAGGGGTAGAATCGTGAAAACGAGTACAGATGAGTGATTCAAATCGAGATATGGTATAGAATGTGCGTAGTTCGGGCAAACCGAGTATAGATGGGTGATTCTAAAAAAATAGAGTAAAAAAAGTGGTGTAGATTTGTGGAAACGGGTACTGACATATAATTGTAATCGAAATAAGGTATCAAATGATCGTAGAATGGTGAAAACGAGTACAAATGAGCGACTCTACCCGACGATACATGGTATAGAATGAGCTTAGAGTGCTGAAAACATGTTTAGATCGGTGATTCTAACCAAAATATGGTATAAAACGGACATAGAATGGTGAAAACGAGTACAGATGAGTGATTCTATCTGAAATATGGTATAGAATGGGCGTAGAGTGCTTAAAACAAGTATAGATGGGTGGTTCTTATCGGAATATGGCGTATAATAGGCACAGATTGTTGAAAACAAGTATGAATGGGTGATTCTTAAAGAAATTATGCTATAAAATGAGGTTAGATTGGTGAAAAGAAGTATAAGTAGACGATTCTAACAGAAATATGGAATAGAATGAACGTAGAATGATGAAAACGATTATGGTTGGGTAATTCTAAGCAGAATATGGTTGTAAAACAAGGGTAGAATGGAGGAAACGAGCCGAGATATGTGATTCTAGCCAAAATTATAGTGTAGAAGGGGCGCAGAATGATAAAAACGAGTATAGACGGAAGATTCCAACCGTAATAGGGTATATAACTGGCCTAGATTTGTGAAACAAGTATAGAGATATGATTGTAACCGAAATAAGGCATCAAATGCCCGTAAAATGGTGAAAACGAGTATAAACGGGTGATTCGAACCAAAATATGGTATGATATGACCGTAGGATGAGGAAAACGAGTTTAGATCGCTGCTTCTAACCGAAATATGGTATAAAACATGGGCTGAATCGTAAAAATGAGTACATATGAGCGATTCTACCAGAAGTATGGTGTAGAATGTGCATAGATTGGTGAAAATGGGTATAGATGGGTGATTCAAACCGAAATATGGTATAAAAGTGGTGTAGATTCGTGCAAACGAGTATTGAAATGTGATTGTAATCGAAATAAGGTGATCGCAGAATAGTTAAAACGATTATAAATGATGTATTCTAACCAAAAATGGCATGGAATGAGCTTAGAATGCTGAAAACATGTTTAGATCGGTGATTCTAACCAAAATACCGTATGAAACAGATGTAGAATGGTGAAAACGAGTATGGATGGGTGATGCTAACTGAAATATGATGGCGTAGAATGGTTAAAACGAGAATTTATGGGTGGTTCTAACCGAAATATGGTTTAGAATATAGATTGATAAAAACGAGTATATATAGTTCGGTGATACTAATTATGGTATAGAATGAGCTTAGATTGGTTTAAACGAGTATAAATAGGTGATTCTAAAAGAAATTTGGATTAGAATGAACATAGAATGGCGAATATGAGTAGGGATGGGTGATTCCAACCGAAATGTGGTATAAAACATGTATAGAATGGTGGAAACGAGCATAGATGTGTGATTCTAAGAAAAATTATGGTGTAGAATGGTGAAACCGGGTATAGACGGGAGATTCCAACAGAACAAGGTATATAACCGGTCTAGATTGGTGAAACGGGTACGTAAATGAGATTCTAACCGAAGTAAGGTAACAAATGCTCGTGAAATGGTGAAAACGAGTACAGACGGGAGATTCGAACCGAAATATGGTATAATATGATCGTAAAATGAAGAAGACAAATTTAGACCACTGATTCTAATCGAAATATTGTATGAAATAGAGGTAGAATCATAAAAACGGGCATAGATGAGTGATTTTAATAGAATTATGGTATAGAATGGTCATAGAATGGTGAAAGTGAGCATAAACGGAAGATTCTAACCGGAATAAGGTATATAACGGGCCTAGGTTGGTAAAACGAGTACTGAAATATGATTCTAACTGAAATAAGGCACCAAATGCTCGTAGAATGGTGAAAACGAGTAAAAATTGGTGGTTCGAACCAAAATATGGTACGATATGATCGTAGGATGAGGAAATAGAGTTCAGACCGTTTATTCTAATCGAAATATGACCAAACAGGGGTAGAATCGTGAAAACGAGTACAGATGAATGATTCAAATCGAGATATGGTGTAGAATGTGCGTAGTTCGGGCAAACCGAGTATAGATGGGTGATTCTAGAAAAATAGAGTGAAAAAAGTGGTGTAGATTTGTGGAAACGGGTACTGACATATAATTGTAATCGAAATAAGGTATCAAATGATCGTAGAATGGTAAAAACGAGTACAAATGAGCGACTTTACCCGACGACACATGGTATAGAATGAGCTTAGAGTGCTGAAAACATGTTTAGATCGGTGATTCTAACCAAAATACCGTATGAAACAGATGTAGAATGGTGAAAACGAGTATAGATGGGTGATGCTAACTGAAATATGATGGTGTAGAATGGTTAAAACGAGAATTTATGGGTGATTCTAACCGAAATATGGTTTAGAATATAGATTGATAAAAATGAGTATATATAGTTCGGTGATACTAATTCTGGTATAGAATGAGCTTAGATTGGTTTAAACGAGTATAAATAGGTGATTCTAAAAGAAATTTGGATTAGAATGAACATAGAATGGCGAATACGAGTAGGGATGGGTGATTCCAACCGAAATGTGGTATAAAACATGTATAGAATGGTGGAAACGAGCATAGATGTGTGATTCTAAGAAAAATTATGGTGTAGAATGGTGAAACCGGGTATAGACGGGAGATTCCAACAGAACAAGGTATATAACCGGTCTAGATTGGTGAAACGGGTACGTAAATGAGATTCTAACCCAAGTAAGGTAACAAATGCTCGTGAAATGGTGAAAACGAGTGTAGACGGGAGATTCGAACCGAAAAATGGTATAATATGATCATAAAATGAAGAAGACAAATTTAGACCACTGATTCTAATCGAAATATTGTATGAAATAGAATCATGAAAACGGGCATAGATGAGTGATTCTAATAGAACTATGGTGTAGAATGGTCAGAGAATGGTGAAAGCGAGCATAAACGGGAGATTCTAACCGGAATAAGGTATATAACTGGCCTAGGTTGGTGAAACGAGTATAGAAATATGATTCTAAACAAAATAAGGCACCAAATGCTCGTAGAATGGTGAAAACGAGTAAAAATTGGTGGTTCGAACCAAAATATGGTACGATATGATCGTAGGATGAGGAAATGGAGTTTAGACCATTGATTCTAATCGAAATATGACAAAACAGGGGTAGAATCGTGAAAACGAGTACAGATGAGTGATTCAAATCGAGATATGGTGTAGAATGTGCGTAGTTCGGGCAAACCGAGTATAGATGGGTGATTCTAAAAAAATAGAGTGAAAAAAGTGGTGTAGATTTGTGGAAACGGGTACTGACATGTAATTGTAATCGAAATAAGGTATCAAATGATCGTAGAATGGTGAAAACGAGTACAAATGAGCGACTCTACCCGACGACACATGGTATAGAATGAGCTTAGAGTGCTGAAAACATGTTTAGATCGGTGATTCTAACCAAAATATGGTATAAAACGGACGTAGAATGGTGAAAACAAGTACAGATAAGTGATTCTATCTGAAATATGGTATAGAATGGGCGTAGAGTGCTTAAAACAAGTATAGATTGGTGGTTCTTATCGGAATATGGCATATAATAGGCACAGATTGTTGAAAACAAGTATAAATGGGTGATTCTTAAAGAAATTATGCTATAAAATGAGGTTAGATTGGTGAAAAGAAGTATAAGTAGATGATTCTAACAGAAATATGGAATAGAATGAACGTAGAATGATAAAAACGATTATGGTTGGGTGATTCTAAGCAGAATGTGGTTGTAAAACAAGGGTAGAATGGAGGAAACGAGCCGAGATGTGTGATTCTAGCCGAAATTATAGTGTAGAAGGGGCACAGAATGGTAAAAACGAGTATAGACGGAAGATTCCAACCGTAATAGGGTATATAACTGGTCTATATTTGTGAAACAAGTATAGAGATATGATTGTAACCGAAATAAGACATCAAATGCCCGTAAAATGGTAAAAACGAGTATAAACGGATGATTCGAACCAAAATATAGTATGATATGACCGTAGGATGAGGAAAACGAGTTTAGATCGCTGCTTCTAACCGAAATATGGTATAAAACATGGGCTGAATCGTAAAAACGAGTACATATGAGCGATTCTACCAGAAGTATGGTGTAGAATGTGCATAGATTGGTGAAAATGGGTATAGATGGGTGATTCAAACCGAAATATGGTATAAAAGTGGTGTAGATTCGTGCAAACGAGTATTGAAATGTGATTGTAATCGAAATAAGGTGATCGCAGAATAGTTGAAACGATTATAAATGATGTATTCTAACCAAAAATGGCATAGAATGAGCTTAGAATGCTGAAAACATGTTTAGATCGGTGATTCTAACCAAAATACCGTATGAAACAGATGTAGAATGGTGAAAATGAGTATGGATGGGTGATGCTAACTGAAATATGATGGCGTAGAATGGTTAAAACGAGAATTTATGGGTGGTTCTAACCGAAATATGGTTTAGAATATAGATTGATAAAAACGAGTATATATAGTTCGGTGATACTAATTATGGTATAGAATGAGCTTAGATTGGTTTAAACGAGTATAAATAGGTGATTCTAAAAGAAATTTGGATTAGAATGAACATAGAATGGCGAATATGAGTAGGGATGGGTGATTCCAACCGAAATGTGATATAAAACATGTATAGAATGGTGGAAACGAGCATAGATGTGTGATTCTAAGAAAAATTATGGTGTATAATGGTGAAACCGGGTATAGACGGGAGATTCCAACAGAACAAGGTATATAACCGGTCTAGATTGGTGAAACGGGTACGTAAATGAGATTCTAACCGAAGTAAGGTAACAAATGCTCATGAAATGGTGAAAACGAGTGCAGACGGGAGATTCGAACCGAAATATGGTATAATATGATCGTAAAATGAAGAAGACAAATTTAGACCACTGATTCTAATCGAAATATTGTATGAAATAGAGGTAGAATTATGAAAACGGGCATAGATGAGTGATTCTAATAGAATTATGGTGTAGAATGGTCATAGAATGGTGAAAGCGAGCATAAACGGAAGATTCTAACCGGAATAAGGTATATAACTGGCCTAGGTTGGTGAAACGAGTACTGAAATATGATTCTAACAGAAATAAGGCACCAAATGCTCGTAGAATGGTGAAAATGAGTAAAAATTGGTGGTTCGAACCAAAATATGGTACGATATGATCGTAGGATGAGGAAATGGAGTTTAGACCATTGATTCTAATCGAAATATGACCAAACAGGGGTAGAATCGTGAAAACGAGTACAGATGAGTGATTCAAATCGAGATATGGTGTAGAATGTGCGTAGTTCGGGCAAACCGAGTATAGATGGGTGATTCTAAAAAAATAGAGTGAAAAAAGTGGTGTAGATTTGTGGAAACGGGTACTGACATGTAATTGTAATCGAAATAAGGTATCAAATGATCGTAGAATGGTGAAAACGAGTACAAATGAGCGACTCTACCCGACGACACATGGTATAGAATGAGCTTAGAGTGCTGAAAACATGTTTAGATCGGTGATTCTAACCAAAATATGGTATAAAACGGACGTAGAATGGTGAAAACGAGTACAGATGAGTGATTCTATCTGAAATATGGTATAGAATGGGCGTAGAGTGCTTAAAACAAGTATAGATGGGTGGTTCTTATCGGAATATGGCGTATAATAGGCACAGATTGTTGAAAACAAGTATGGATGGGTGATTCTTAAAGAAATTATGCTATAAAATGAGGTTAGATTGGTGAAAAGAAGTATAAGTAGACGATTCTAACCGAAATATGGAATAGAATGAACGTAGAATGATGAAAACGATTATGGTTGGGTGATTCTAAGCAGAATGTGGTTGTAAAACAAGGGTAGAATGGAGGAAACGAGCCGAGATGTGTGATTCTAGCCAAAATTATAGTGTAGAAGGGGCGCAGAATGGTAAAAACGAGTATAGACGGAAGATTCCAACCGTAATAGGGTATATAACTGGCCTAGATTTGTGAAACAAGTATAGAGATATGATTGTAACCGAAATAAGGCATCAAATGCCCATAAAATGGTGAAAACGAGTATAAACGGGTGATTCGAACCAAAATATGGTATGATATGACCGTAGGATGAGGAAAACGAGTTTAGATCGCTGCTTCTAACCGAAATATAGTATAAAACATGGGCTGAATCTTAAAAATGAGTATATATGAGCGATTCTACCAGAAGTATGGTGTAGAATGTGCGTAGATTGGTGAAAATGGGTATAGATGGGTGATTCAAACCGAAATATGGTATAAAAGTGGCATAGATTCGTGCAAACGAGTACTGAAATGTGATTGTAATCGAAATAAGGTGATCGCAGAATAGTTGAAACGATTATAAATGATGTATTCTAACCGAAAATGGCATGGAATGAGCTTAGAATGCTGAAAACATGTTTAGATCGGTGATTCTAACCAAAATACCGTATGAAACAGATGTAGAATGGTGAAAACGAGTATGGATGGGTGATGCTAACTGAAATATGATGGCGTAGAATGGTTAAAACGAGAATTTATGGGTGATTCTAACCGAAATATGGTTTAGAATATAGATTGATAAAAACGAGTATATATATATAGTTCGGTGATACTAATTATGGTATAGAATGAGCTTAGATTGGTTTAAACGAGTATAAATAGGTGATTCTAAAAGAAATTTGGATTGGAATGAACGTAGAATGAGAAATATGAGTTTGGATGGGTGATTCTAACCGAAATGTGGTATAATTTAACATGTATAGAATGGTGAAAACGAGCGTAGATGTGTGATTCTGAGCAAAATTATGGTGTAGAATGAATGGTGAAACCGGGTATAGACGGGAGATTCCAATCGAAACAAGGTGTATATAACCGGTCGAGATTGGTGGAACGAGCACATAAGTGAGATTATAACCGAAGTAAGGTAACAAATGCTCGTGAAATGGTGAAAACGAGTACAGACGGGAGATTCGAACCGAAATATGGTATAATATGATCGTAAAATGAAGAAGACAAATTTAGACCACTGATTCTAATCGAAATATTGTATGAAATAGAGGTAGAATCATAAAAACGGGCATAGATGAGTGATTTTAATAGAATTATGGTATAGAATGGTCATAGAATGGTGAAAGTGAGCATAAACGGAAGATTCTAACCGGAATAAGGTATATAACGGGCCTAGGTTGGTAAAACGAGTACTGAAATATGATTCTAACTGAAATAAGGCACCAAATGCTCGTAGAATGGTGAAAACGAGTAAAAATTGGTGGTTCGAACCAAAATATGGTACGATATGATCGTAGGATGAGGAAATAGAGTTCAGACCGTTTATTCTAATCGAAATATGACCAAACAGGGGTAGAATCGTGAAAACGAGTACAGATGAGTGATTCAAATCGAGATATGGTGTAGAATGTGCGTAGTTCGGGCAAACCGAGTATAGATGGGTGATTCTAGAAAAATAGAGTGAAAAAAGTGGTGTAGATTTGTGGAAACGGGTACTGACATATAATTGTAATCAAAATAAGGTATCAAATGATCGTAGAATGGTAAAAACGAGTACAAATGAGCGACTTTACCCGACGACACATGGTATAGAATGAGCTTAGAGTGCTGAAAACATGTTTAGATCGGTGATTCTAACCAAAATACCGTATGAAACAGATGTAGAATGGTGAAAACGAGTATAGATGGGTGATGCTAACTGAAATATGATGGTGTAGAATGGTTAAAACGAGAATTTATGGGTGATTCTAACCGAAATATGGTTTAGAATATAGATTGATAAAAATGAGTATATATAGTTCGGTGATACTAATTCTGGTATAGAATGAGCTTAGATTGGTTTAAACGAGTATAAATAGGTGATTCTAAAAGAAATTTGGATTAGAATGAACATAGAATGGCGAATACGAGTAGGGATGGGTGATTCCAACCGAAATATGGTATAAAACATGTATAGAATGGTGGAAACGAGCATAGATGTGTGATTCTAAGAAAAATTATGGTGTAGAATGGTGAAACCGGGTATAGACGGGAGATTCCAACAGAACAAGGTATATAACCGGTCTAGATTGGTGAAACGGGTACGTAAATGAGATTCTAACTCAAGTAAGGTAACAAATGCTCGTGAAATGGTGAAAACGAGTGTAGACGGGAGATTCGAACCGAAAAATGGTATAATATGATCGTAAAATGAAGAAGACAAATTTAGACCACTGATTCTAATCGAAATATTGTATGAAATAGAATCATGAAAACGGGCATAGATGAGTGATTCTAATAGAACTATGGTGTAGAATGGTCATAGAATGGTGAAAGCGAGCATAAACGGGAGATTCTAACCGGAATAAGGTATATAACTGGCCTAGGTTGGTGAAACGAGTATAGAAATATGATTCTAAACAAAATAAGGCACCAAATGCTCGTAGAATGGTGAAAACGAGTAAAAATTGGTGGTTCGAACCGAAATATGGTACGATATGATCGTAGGATGAGGAAATGGAGTTTAGACCATTGATTCTAATCGAAATATGACCAAACAGGGGTAGAATCGTGAAAACGAGTACAGATGAGTGATTCAAATCGAGATATGGTGTAGAATGTGCGTAGTTCGGGCAAACCGAGTATAGATGGGTGATTCTAAAAAAATAGAGTGAAAAAAGTGGTATAGATTTGTGGAAACGGGTACTGACATGTAATTGTAATCGAAATAAGGTATCAAATGATCGTAGAATGGTGAAAACGAGTACAAATGAGCGACTCTACCCGACGACACATGGTATAGAATGAGCTTAGAGTGCTGAAAACATGTTTAGATCGGTGATTCTAACCAAAATATGGTATAAAACGGACGTAGAATGGTGAAAACGAGTACAGATGAGTGATTCTATCTGAAATATGGTATAGAATGGGCGTAGAGTGCTTAAAACAAGTATAGATGGGTGGTTCTTATCGGAATATGGCGTATAATAGGCACAGATTGTTGAAAACAAGTATGGATGGGTGATTCTTAAAGAAATTATGCTATAAAATGAGGTTAGATTGGTGAAAAGAAGTATAAGTAGACGATTCAAACCGAAATATGGAATAGAATGAACGTAGAATGATGAAAACGATTATGGTTGGGTGATTCTAAGCAGAATGTGGTTGTAAAACAAGGGTAGAATAGAGAAAACTAGCCGAGATGTGTGATTCTAGCCGAAATTATAGTGTAGAAGGGGCGCATAATGGTAAAAACGAGTATAGACGGAAGATTCCAACCGTAATAGGGTATATAACTGGCCTAGATTTGTGAAACAAGTATAGAGATATGATTGTAACCGAAATAAGGCATCAAATGCCCGTAAAATGGTGAAAACGAGTATAAACGGGTGATTCGAACCAAAATATGGTA
>JAYESA010001481.1:0-2500 GCA_036927795.1 Iris macrosiphon
AATCATCAGAACGACGGGCGGAGCCCGCGTTGACCTTTTATCTAATAAATGCGTCCCTTCCGAGAGTCGGGGTTTGTTGCACGTATTAGCTCTAGAATTACTACGGTTATCCGAGTAGCACGTACCATCAAACAAACTATAACTGATTTAATGAGCCATTCGCAGTTTCACAGTCTGAACTTGTTCATACTTACACATGCATGGCTTAATCTTTGAGACAAGCATATGACTACTGGCAGGATCAACCAGGTAGCACGTCCTCGTCGACGCCGCCTCCGCCCGTCCGCTCGCACGGGGCGAGGGACCGCGGCGGGGCCGGCGGTCGTGTCATCGAGAGCGGCACATTTGCAACCGTTCGGGTCCGGGGCCGGGGGACTCTTTCGTCCCCCCGCGCCCCTCCGCGTCCACCGCATCCGCAGGCCCTACACACGCGCGCACCGAGTGCCCAGCCGGTCCAAACAAGCCGACGTAGGGCTGTGACTCGGGGGCATCGAGTGGCACGAGTTCGGGTGCCCTCCCGTTACCGCACGAGGCGGAAGGGACGGCTCGGAACATCCGCAACGTGGCGTTTCCCAGATGCGACCGGGTTTTATGCACAGGCAACCGAGGGTGTCGCCGGCGAGGCCGGGAACCTACTGACGGGACCGTAGCGTCGGCAGTTGGCTGCACGGAAGCAGGGAGCCTGCCGAGGCTAGCGGGTCTAAAACCACTCACGTGCCGACACGGCCGCACCCGAGGCTGCCGCACGCCGCCCGAATCGTACCCCCGCAAGGAGCCGCAAGGGCTCGACCCGCGGGAGATACGGATCGGGTCAGCTTCGCAGCAGCACCGGGTGCTCCGCCGAGCACGACGAGGCGAATCGCTCGTTCTGCCGTCCTTTCCAGCAGTTCGTGGCGCCGCGACGGGTCGCGGCGCTCGCTCGCAGGGCCGCAGCGAGGAGCTCGCTGCACGATCGAGGGGCGGGTCGCGCCGCAATGAGCGAGGCGACGAATTTAGCTCGTTCGGGGTCGTCGTCGCATCTCCGCTGCGACGCATTCCGGTCGCATCGCACAGTGCGCACACGGCCGCGCACCCGCGCCCCGTGGCCTCGCACAGCTCGCTTCGCACGAGGGTCCGTGGTGCAACTTTCGTTCTTGCTGCACCGAGCGCGGCAACGATAGGGTCGGGTCGGGGGGATTTCGTTCGCACCGCGGTGCCTTTGGTCCGCTCGCATTTCGTTGCCCGCCTCAAATTTCAGCCCAACACACTGCTTCCCCCTATAATAGATTTGCAGTTTTATTGTGGGGCTGACTCCGGGGGACCAAAGTGCTTGAGGAGCTTGTCATTTCTAGAGGAAACTTGCCCAACCCCCCGCCCGCACGGGGGCAAGGAGCAGCCACGAGACGCGGCTGTTTCTGTCGCACAGCAGGGGGACCGCAGCGCGCGCAGCAGAAACTGCTGCAACGCAGCGCACCGCGCCCCTGGAATCCTTCGCCTCGCTCGAGCGATGCCGCCGCTCGATGCGCGGGTCGCCTCAGCGCGGCGCCGCGCGCACGGGTCAGCCGCGTTGGACGCATCGTGGAGCACGGGGTCGTCGAAATCCTCGCCTCCGTGCGGACGGGCCTGTCGCGCGCGACGAAACCCTCCGCGAACACCACCTTCCCCCTATAATAGATTTGCAGTTTTATTGTGGGGCTGACTAGGGGGGACCAAAGTGCCCGAGGAGCTTGTCATTTTTTGCGCCGCGCCGCAACGCGAAACCGTGCGCGCGATACAGCGTGTCAGGCCCACGCCGTGGGCAGAATCTGCCGCGGGGCGCAGAAACTGCCGCGGGGCGCAGAATCTGCCGCGGGACGCTCACGTTGCTCGCCCCCGGTCGGCCGATACGGCCTGTCAGGCCCACGCCCGTGCACAGAAACTGCTTGCGTGCGCAGGAAGTGCTGCAACCGCACGGTTTCTCTGCCCCGTGCGGCCTGTACACCCTGTCAGCCCCGCCCCCGTGCACACAAACTGGTTGGGTGCGCAGAATGTGCTGCAACTGCAGCGTGGCTCTGCCCCGTGCGGCCGATACACCCCGACAGCCCCACGCCCGTGCACAGAAACTGCTTGCGTGCGCAGAAACTGGTGCGTTTGCTAAGTTTGTCTGCCCCCGTGCGCAGAAACTGCTCCGTTTGCTACGTTTGTCTGCCCCCGTGCACAGAAACTGCTTGCGTGCGCAGAAACTGGTGCGTTTGCTAAGTTTGTCTGCCCCCGTGCGGCCGATACACCCCGACAGCCCCACGCCCGTGCACAGAAACTGCCTGCGTGCGCAGAAACTGGTGCGTTTGCTACGTTTGTCTGCCCCCGTGCGCAGAAACTGCTCCGTTTGCTAAGTTTGTCTGCCCCCGTGCACAGTTTGTCTGCCCCCGTGCACAGAAACTGCTTGCGTGCGCAGAAACTGCTCCGTTTGCACAGTTTGTCTGCCCCCGTGCACAGTTTGTCTGCCCCCGTGCACAGAAACTGCTTGCGTACGCAGAAACTG
>JAYESA010001482.1:0-44532 GCA_036927795.1 Iris macrosiphon
GGTATATTATGTAGATGCAGTGGAGAAGACTACGCATTGCCGCGATCAGCATGCGGGACATTAAAGGGGTTATAGAGGAGCTTAAAAGTCTATAGAGGCGGGCTGAGAACTGGTTCCGAGAGGGAAGAGTGCGATTAGCAGCCGGAGTTTGGCACATCTACAAGGAACACAACAATAGAATATTCGAGAGAAAAAGTCCCCACACCCCCCCCCCCCCCCCCCCCCATTGGAATTGTTCATAACATAAATGCTGATATCCATTGTATGATAAGTGGTAGGGGCATGAGGCCGCCTACATAAATGTACTGGTTCGTTTTCAATAGCAATAAAAATTACCTTTTTTCATATATATATATATATATATATATATATATATATATATATATATATATATATCAACATTATAACAAAATGGGGATTTGGTTTCCAGTTTATGACTAGGTCCAAAATTAAAATCCATACCGGTCATCGTGATATTTATGTACTAAATCATGTTTATATTTAATTTCATACAATTGGGAATTCTCTAATTCATGGATCTAATGGTGTCATTTGTTATATTATTCAAAAATAGTTGAGATGGGACTCACTTGATTGATGGGATAATGATTTTAGAATTATTTCAAATTCGACCCATGCATATTTTATAAGGATGGATATCATATTGCAAGTTATGGATAATCAATAATGACGCATAGCAGATCCCTCCAAAGGTCTTGGATTTAAGTCTTGGAAAAATAATTTTTCATATAGTGGTGAGAATTAATTTGAGCAACCGGATGGTGTTGGCCTTCGGACTGATTATATATATATATATATATATATATATATATATATATATATATATATATAAAAGTTAAATTTTATTGTAGAAATTTATTTTTCTTTCAAAAATAACTTTATCAATGTTTACTAATTAAAATTATTCATTAAGTTTAATATGGATATGTAGGTAATTATGTATTAAAAAGAGAGTAGATGTTTGAAATTAAAGGTTTTGCTATTTTCATGTAGCATGAACTATGTGCGACATGCATATATATACAAGTATATATAATGAGAAAATGGTTATGATAGTTGGTGGCATCTTCCTATTGGTTTAAAAATGTTATTCAACTATCTCCAATTTCTGATTCAAAATTTGTATATTTTTATATAAACTACTAGCAAGTTTAAAAATCTTCTATTATGTCATAGGAACCATTTTCTCTCTCCAATGGCGTAACCACTTGATCCTGAGGAGGTACAGCTGTGTCCGATTTTTATTTTTTTTAGTTTTTACATATAATTTTCATTCAAACATCAATGTCAAACGTATTAGAGTCGAAAGACATGGATGGACTTTGTCAATGACAACAAAACTATATACATGCAATCCAATGTACATAATTATTTAATATGCAACCCAAAATATTTTGCAATTTGATTCTGTTTTTTTGAAAAAGAATAAACAGTACAAAATATGAAAATTCCGTTAGGGTCTGCCTGGGTTAGGGTCTACTTGGTTTGAAGATTTTTTTTTATTTTTTATACTAGTATATAACCAAATGGAAATGATAAATTCACTACGCGGGGGAGTGGGGTCCATGCGCGCGGTCGACGTGTCACCCCCTCCCCCCCCCCCCCCCCCATTCGCACACATACACCCTTGCACGCATCGGGGACCCACCGTGCGAAAAATCTGTCCCCCCCCCCCCCCCTCCAATGGCGGTCCGACAAATGGCGTGCGGGCCAATCCGCGGGCCAGCGCCCGCGGTCCAAGCAGCAGCGTCCATAACCAAAATAGTGATATTAATTTTTTCGTGTAACATTTCTTTTCATCAAAATATTATTATTTATGGTGCTACGGTCATAGCCGACATATGAAAATTGACGAAAACGAAACTCGAATTCGTCGAATGAGCGTCAAATTTTACCGTTACGATATTTTTGAAAAAATTGTAATTATTATTCGAAGCGCACACTTCGGATCGCAACGAGACTTACATCATTGGATACGCAACGTCAAAGTTGTCCTACATTGTAAATTTCGTCCAGTTCTGAAAACCGCCAACCAGATCATCATTATTTTTCATATTTATTATAATTTATTATTATTTTAATAGTAAGCGCCGTCTCTAGATTAAAATTTTGCTACGGCACCGTCCTTTCTCTGTCTGTATATATATACTAGTAAATGCACATGCGCTGCACGTAAAATATTTTTTTGTAATATTGTTGAAAATAGTATAAATATTTGTAAATTAAGATATATATATATATATATATATATATATATATATATATATATATATATATATATTGTTTGTAAAACTGTGGATATATGTTTAGATATAAAAAATTAGTTTAAATATATTTTGGATATTGAATATATTTTTATTTGAATTTGTTATATATATCTTTCTATACATTAGAATATATGTTTAGGTAATTATAGTGATTTTAAGATGTTTCTACATAAAGAAAACACGTACACCGGTAGTTATTTTTTTTTAGAAATTTTAATTATCAATTGGTTGAGTATTTACTTACGGCTTAGACAGCTTACTTTTGAGCCATCTAGAAATTCTTTTATATTATGGAAGATGGAAGATAATTGGTTAATTATTTAGTTACGGATTAGACGATTCCCTTTTGATGAGCTATGTAAAAATATATAAAAGAATATGCAGTTGTATGGATTCAATTACCACTAGACAAACTGTCACAATGGCTGCTTTAATAGATATTCGCAGTTTTGTTCCGGTTTCTTCCAGTTTCTGCAGCCACCTCTCAACCTATACCAGCAAAAATACCATTACTATGATAATCTAAAGAACATTAATTTCCAGTCATCCTGGATCAGCGATCTTCTTAACAAGAAGAAGAGCAATAATATTATGGAAACAACAATCGATATTCAACAATAAGAAATTCTAACTAATTAAAACTTACAGTTGGATGGTAGTAAGCATAGATCATTCCAACAATCCAGATATAGCGATCTAGTCCCGAACGATATCTCCATTCATACATCGGAGGGTTTGTTGGAAAAAATGGACTATTGAAACCTATATTAATGTATCTGATTAATGAGTCGTTCTAGTAGAATTGCTAGGCCAAAATATGAGAAGAATTTAAAGAAATTAATACAGGACCTAGCAGAAATTCAAATGGGCTCCAAACCACATCAAAGACTCCAGGGACCTCCCATACGAGAACAATCACCAAAAAGCATGCGAAAATTTTCACTGCAATGACTGATCCAAGCTCATTATATTTATTCATAAATCCAAGAAAAGTATAGACCATAAGGGTGAAGAATGTATGCATGGGGCAAATGTAATAGAACATGTAAGGTCGATCAAGGACGATGCAGGAAAAGGTGACTAAGAAATTAATTCGCCACATCATCTGTTCAACATGACATGAATATTTATCAGCAAGATATATATATATATATATATATATATATATATATATATATATATATATATATATATTAGAGAAATAAACCTTTGTTAATTAAATTAAAGGAATTAGGAAGAATTTCAAATGTTGGCTACCTGCTGAAATCCTTTCTTACGTAGTAGTATGAAAAGTTCCCAAACCCGGTCATCCATACATAAGCAGCTATAAAAACACGGATAAAATTGGATATTTCGTGTGCTCCAAAGTAGTGAGTCATCACAAACAGTACCTAAGAATTAGAAAAAAAAAATGACCTTGTTAGTGTTATTTCCGAGATACAAAGAGGGACACAAAAAATTGACACAAACGAAGATCAAGAGTCGATTTCTGCACTTCTTGGTCTTATGTAATCATAATACAAACTTTCTGTAGAAACCGAAACTTACAATGATTAAAGCAAATTAAACACAGAAAAATATTCTTCTCTTTGCAATCGCAGTTACTACAATGACTAGAAGAAGGAGACGGAAGAAAGATACTTGTTGGGTAATGAAGACCAGCATTGCTCAAAAGTAAGATTTGTTTTCTATCACGATCTGATATCAGGAACTAGCAAGTTCACGTGATGAACTTTGGGATGCTCTCTAGTCACCTTTGTGATTAACTCGAATGGACTCCCTGGACGAAGGTGGTGCAAACAACTCTTCTCTTCTCCACTCTCTTTTTGTATATCTCCAAAAGGAGGCACGAAAAGAATATATATAGATATAGGTGGAAACCTTAACCCTAATCTTAGCCGCTGCCGAATTACGGTAAGATAACAATCAATCAGAATAGAATCCCTGGAGATTAGGATTGATGTAAATTAAATTTATCTACCATAATCGTTTATACCCTGCAAATTGCAAAATTGTATGTTCAGTGCAGCCACACAACGATCCGCGCAGACTCGTATTCAGATTCGTACACAGAATCGTGCGCAGACCATTGCGGAGACTCGTGCGCAGAAAAGCTTGCATAACCACGCACAAAAAATTGTGTAAAAACTCGCACAACAATGCACATAAGCATCCGATAAGTACGTGCGAAGTGCGTCATCAAAGTGCCACTTTGCGTCCTTCACCCGAGCCCGAGTCCGAGTCTGAGTGGCTAAGTCCCAACGATACTTAGCTCCTATGGAAAATTTGAAAGATAGTAACAAAAAATATAAATGTTTCTTTGAGAAATTTAAACTTAGTCCCTATAGAAAAATACCCCACATGGCACCCACATGGGCCAGCACACTCTATGTAGATACTTCAATACAAACATAGCTACATATTGAGATACTCGCTTAGAGTTTTTTTTTCTAATGTGCGACTATCTTTCAATAGTTACGAGACAGAACTCCAATAGTTAGTGCCACTTAAATGAAACATGAAGTTGTATCTAATGGGCCACACTACAATGTAACACTCGGATAATATCATATCATTGTGGAAGTTCTCCCATAAAAATGTGACCCTTCATGATAGATTTGATTATTCTAGGGTACTAAAACGGCAATTGTTGTTAAAGTCTATTTATTGCACCAAAACTCTAGAGGTTTGATCAAGGGAGGATCAACGATTTAAATTAGGGTTGAACTATAATAAAATTCAAATTTTGAAAAGCATAAATATAATAATTATATATTCCAAATACGATGGAAAACAAATAGAAAATGAAAACAAACTAAACAAGTAAATATAATAATCCATGATTTTATTTGGGCTTGGTTGTTTGGGTTTCCGGGGGGAAAGGCATGTAGAGTCCTACCAAATTGGGCTGGGCAACCTATGTTAACATAATAGGGATGTTTAAAAAAAATTGACCTATGCAAAGCATATGTCAATAGATATCATGCATAGAAATATATCCTTGTCCGTATATAAAACGAACATGTACTCGACAAAACTACTCAACACTCATTTTGGATATAGCTGGCCCATACCCATGCTCAAAAGAGAACATGATTGAAAGCATCTTGACATGGTTCTACTTGTATCAATCATAATTGAGATATGAGAAGTAACATTTCTTTACAACTAATCCTTTCTAGTTGTTAGTTCCGAGGCTTAATCAAAGATGGTAGAATAGAGGCCATGAACAGATGTTTACGCAAACTTTACAGTCTACAATCTGTTTGATCCTGATGTTGTAGTCGAAATCAGGCGTTCACACAAAAATTTCCTATCTGATTTTCTCGATTCCAGCGAAGAATGATATATTATATCTCCCAATATTACAACTTATGTGGATTAGAGAATCAAAAGATTAAACTCACGTTCTTCCTTGCAAACGAATTTACAAAAGGGACATAGCGAATTACAACTTAGCAGAAGAGAAGTAGAAGAAGAAGATAAAGAGAAGGGCTTGCGAGGGTGATTAGGATCACCTTTGCTTAAAGCAAGATTCACACCATACAATCTGCTCCCAGAAACCAGCTCGCCGTCACCTTTGTCTTGAACTCACATAAACTCCTAGATTTCAATGGCAGCGACATCAACTTACTATCTTCGTCTCTCAATTTTGAAGTAAATTCTTAAAGAGGCACAAAGAGAGTATTTATAGAGTAGGATAAAAATCCTAACCCTAATCTTGGCCGCCAATCAATTAAAAAAATGAATAAGTTAAGTTCAAATTCCACAAAAAAAGGATATGAATTAATGACCCAAACTTTCCATAACCGTTCAAATCCAGTAATTAGCAAGATCATGTAGCAGCTCTTGCGCACATAAACCAGCAGTGGAGAAGCTTATGGGCGCAACAATGCAGCAGCGCATGCGCGTAAATGCACATACGCTCAACTACTCATAGTCGTTGTTTCCAATACAAAAAAAGTATAAACTTTTATTGCTTTTCTTTAACAAATAATACAAAGAATTATACTAAATTTCTAAGTACAAAGTTTGAGAAATTGTAGCAATGGAGATCAAGTCGTGGATGATTTCTTTACTCTGTTGACTATCTAAACGAAAAGAAAGGAAACGAGAAAAAAATGTTAACTGACAGCTTTGGCAAGAAGGGCAGCAATTTAACTCAAAAGTAGTCTGATTTCGATGATTTGGGAAGCACATGCCCACTATTTATAGCCATTCATACTGTAACAACTACATGCATCTGAAACTAAAAAGTTGCTACTTTTTGACTCTGTCGCATAGGTATATCTTGCCGCATAGTACTCTGACACAACTCTAGTGCATAACACGAATCTGAACGTATGCGCATAACTTGGTCGACTTGACATATGACATGCATTACAATGATTCAAAATTCGTATTAAAATGCTCACTAACATTTGGAACGCATGCGTCATCAATGAATTGAAACGTATAAGCATTTAAATGCCTATAATCTTCTCAACTTCGTAACTGCTCCGTTGTATAATCAATGCTCTGCCACGTAGGATGAAAATAAAAAAATACTGAATGAAATGATTTGCCGCATAAGGATATGCATAGCCACATGAACCAAAATATTGCATGAGTGTTTGCTGCATAAGTTCTTGGTGATACGTGGCAATACACAGCTGTACACTGAAAAAAAGTAATAATGATGGTGATGTAAGCACTGACACTATAATCTGCACATATTATGAAACGTTCAGAGCATTTAATGCTGTTAGACCTTGGACTATGCGGTTAGGATATTTGTCGTATAGTTATCTTTGTCGCATGCCTCTTGGATCATTGTCTGTGCCGCATAGACAAAGAATTATTGTCTTTGGTTGAATGTCGCATGAGCTTCATGTCGTATAGTGTTTGAACACATAGGTGTATGTGACATCACTGAATTTGGAGAGTTTGAATGGTTTGATTCTCTCGGCGCATAGCTACTTAGACGCATGTACTTGAATTTTTTTTTGCTTCTACAAGACCCCCTTCAAAGTTTTCAAATTTGAACAATTTTTTCATGCTTCTATAAAACACCCGTCGTATGAGCACGATATTTGAGGTATTAGTTTAGCGACATGTTTATGGAAATCGAGGTGCTCATTAGTGTGTATGCGATGATTGAGTGATTCACTGCCATTAATACTGATAGGAAGAGTCGTGGACAACGCATAGGCTATGCCTATAAATAGAGCTGTGGCAGGAAAGAGAAAGTTTACTTGCTTTCACTGTCCATCTCTCTCCAACCATCTTTGTATTCTCAGACTTTCTGATCTCCTTCTTCTTCGTCATTGTAACGATCCGTTCCGTTCAACCCGGAGAGCCAATTCAAATGACATAAGTGGGACTACCCGTCCCATCTTGCTCGGCGAGATGACTCGCTTGATGCAAAGACGTTCGAACTTAGCCCTTCAGAAGAAGTTCAGACTTACTTTTCAAAGTTGCCATCGGAGTCTCGCTCGGCCGATGCGAATCACCGCTAAGGGGGGTAGCTCCGATGAACCTATCTTTGCCTCACCTTCACACTTAAAATATGAACGATATATGCTATTCACTCAACAAATCACCTATTGCATGCTAATAAAAGAATTCAACACACCTAGCTAAGGAAATAATCCCATTGTCTAGCACATTGTATAGGACATGGACAAAAAGAACTTGCTGGATGTAGAGTTTTCATTTTGCGTTTCATTGTACAAGTAGAGACTTTTCTTATGTCTCAGTACTTCACTTGTTATGGTTCACTTAATTAAGGCAGGAAGACTATCAAAATAGTCATTTCGAGCCAAGTAATGGAAACAATGGAAAGTATTCGGGACCGTTGGGTCGCCAAGGCGGTTCCCGTATTGGGAATTGCATAAAGAAAGAATAAAAGAAAAGAAAGAAAGAAATCAAAAAATGAATGAATGAAAGAAATAAAAGATTATAGACGGGTATGTCAGGAACGTGTAGAGGGGCTCGCTACCCGCACTGCATGGAGCGCCGCCAACCCAGTCACTAATCCAAAATGGTTCGAGGTGGCTTGTAGCGGGCTCATTACCTGCGTCTACAACCATCTCCATTTGCACAGATAAAGTATAGATAAAGAAGAAACTATCATAGTCACGAACAACTCGTGCACGAGTATCGGGATTCCTCAAACGATCACTAGGGCACCAGGATTGTGTCGGTCGAGGAAGAATCAAGGTATTGCCCGACCAAAATGGAGCTAGGGTGAACAACCAGGTTTGGAATGACGCAATATCGATATTCGAGGCTTTGGTAGTTCACCCTACACTTGGTAGCCCTTCTACCCTTCTAGTTTAAAATGGCTTATGGTGCCAGTGATCTTTTATATAGATTAAAGGGCTCGGTAGCAGCAACCCGCATGCAAGTCATAAGACCTTGGATAAGTAACGAATGCACAACACTCTGCATGTAGATTATTAATTGAACCAAGTAATTGATGAACGTCACGTAACATGTAACTGAGTATAACATATCCGCATAGTCTGAGCACATATATGTTTGAGGCAGAAATATGTTCGTGAAACTCTAAGTTTCCGTGTGCGTTCTTTGATTCATTACAAATGTACTCTTGGTTAACTTTATTCCATCTTTGGACAGGGAATAAAAAATGGTAAGTTGGTAAGTTGCATCATAGTCCTCTTATTACATGACACTCTGCAATCACAAGTAGGTTTTATATCATATGCTACGAAACTGATCCGAAGGCAAGACTAGTAAGACAACGTAATAAATGATGCACATATATAAATGAATGTGATATAATTTTGTTGAGTGGACGAGAAGCCTCCCCACCAGTGCATTCAATGTACTAATAATCCACCAGATTGCTTGTAGGGTAGGAAAGTACCTTATTCGGTGCGGAGTTTTCTCTCATGCGTGCTAAGGCGTGAAACTTGCTCTGGAGCCTTAGAGAATTACGGACGGAGCTAAAGCACATATATAGGATGTAATATATTGGAACATCGCTTATTGTATCATCCCAATATTGTAAGCTACTTGGCACATTTTATTATTTCGAGTGAGAGCTTGAGCAATTATAATATTTGGCCTAGCGTCGTATAACCTTTGATTCAATATAAATAAAGAACTTGGTTGCAAGTTATACTTGTGTTGTTCAATTTTTGCTGTTTGGGGACTATCTGTATGACTTTGTGGCTTAGCATTTTATCGTCCGTTTCAGGTGCTTGCCTTACGCGAGCGTAACTTAGGCTCGTGTGGCATCACACCCATACAAGAATGTTCGGTCATGCGGTCATGACCCCCAAAGGATCCTCCTCATCCACCGTGAAAAGGCTAATAAGGGAAAAGGAACGACCATCGAGACTCGGGCTGAAAAATTGAAGTTCCACGACGACATTCAACCACCGATTGAGGGTAGGGTTTAGAGAATACATGCGCATGCATTTGTTGAACACAAAGACACATCTACTCGATCTGCCACACGGATGAGAAATTATCTGCCACACGAGTTCGGCCAAAGTCAGACTCTGCAATAGCTATTGGTTTCTATTCAAATATAATCTTTATTTATTTGAGTCTAGGACTAATGTATGTTGAGTCGTACTGACAAAACCAAGACCCTATAAACCATATACATAGTCCACTCAAATAACCCAAAGAACCTATCCACCAAATCAGGTCACATTCATTTACAAAGTCTACCATACTAGGAGACCGTACTCGTGCCAAACTCGGACCGAACTCGGTTACCCTTTTGGTATAAAACAAACCAGTTCAATAGCTCCTAATTTCTTGGCCCAACGGTTGAAAATTTGAATTAAACCCCAACCGAATTTTGACCAAATTCTGTTTGCCTATAACCTATAAATAGGATTGGAATTCTTCATTCAACAATAACTCAACCATTCTTAAGTCTTCTATCATATTATGAGCAAACCCCTAAAGCCTTAACTTTCCCATCTCAAAGAATAACTCCCTAGCCTTCCTAGTGCCAAGAGCTATCTCGATCTAGAAGTCTTTTGAGTTGTAAAGAGCTTTATTCCAACAGTTAATCTTTCTCTCTAAGCTGTGAAGTTGCGAGACTTCAGATCAAAACTCGTGGTGTAAAGAAGTGGTAAGCCTTCGGATCAAAACTTGTGATTCACTATTGGTGATTATAGTGGATACAACTCCGAGCTTGAGTTATCGGGACTGGACTAGTCCTCTCAGAGGCAAACCAATATATATCTTGGTGTTTACGTTTGCTTTCTCTCTTACTCTATTGCATATATTCATAAAACTGCTAGTAGTATTGCTTATACATGAGATATATTATAACTTCTAGTTATTGATCACCATTGCATGCCATAGAATTATATTTTAATAGGTGATTTTATTCTACTGCATACATAAACTCTATCCAACCCCCCCTCTAGAGTTGCCATACACGGTCCTACAATTGGTATCAGAGCAGATACTCTTTATATAGGAACCATTGCTCATACCAATTGTTCCTACAATTGGTATCAGAGCAGTTACTCTTATAGTAAGAACTTTTACTAAATACCATTTGCTTCCACAACTGGTATCAGAGATGATAGTCTCTTAATCAGTTTATAATTCCAAATACTCTTTCAATTTGTATCAGATCAGGTGCTCTCTTTATATAGATATTACTGATATCAATTTCTCCTACAATTGGTATCAAAAATGGTACTCTTATATAGAAACTATTGCTCATAAGCAAGTTCTCTTGATTATCGGATTAACATCCAAAGAGTATAACATATTGCAACAACAAGAACACTTTTTCTATCAATGGTGAAAGCCAACTTCTTGATAAGCCACATATTTTTAACAGCACTAACTATTTATTTTAGAAAATACACATGAGTGCTTTTCTAAAATATCTTGGCTTTAACTTATGGACTTACATTACTAATGGTTACAAAAGAGTTGACAAAGCAGAAAACGAATATAATGAAGATGAAAAGAAAGCAACAAGCGATGATGCAAAGGCAATGTACATGCTCTACTGTACTTTAGGAAAAGATGAATTCAAACTTATCTCCAAGTGCAAAACATCATATGAGATATGGAGAATGCTGGAAGCAACATATGGAGACAAAGAGCAAATTAAAGAAGAACCTCATGATGTTGCAAGCTCACACCAAAATAAAGAAGCTTCAAGTACAAAGAAATATGCAGTCATTCAATACAACAATGATGACAGCAAGGAAGAAGATGTTGCAAACTTATTCCCAAGTGAAAGTCTAGCAATTAATACAAGCATCCAGTACGAGAATGACAAAAACCTTCAACATATGACAGACTTGTGCTTAATGGTAAGCGAGGTAAATGATGACTCACTAACAAAAGATATTTCGTATGATAAATTATCTGATACTTTTAATAATTTATTTGAAGAATATAATAAGCTTAGAAATAACTATAAGCAAGATCAAAAAGATATCAAATGTTATCAACTTAAGAATGATCAGCTTATTTGCTTACTTAAGAAAGCTAGAGAAAACTCTTCTTCTGATGAATATATTAAAATCTCTAAACTTGAGCTTAGCCTGCAATAAGCTCTTGACTGCTATGATAAAAGCAATCAAAAAACTGCTAAACTTAAGGAGGACTTAAAACAGGAAAAGGAGAAGTACTCTAATGCCTCACTTAAGATAGATGCTCTTACTGCTAAGTATGATAATTTATATGCCACCTCTGAAAAGTTAAAGATTAGATTGGAAAGGCAGGTCGTACAACTCACTACTCAGTCTAACACGAGACACATGGCTAAACAAAAGAGCACTCACAACAAGATACCAGCAAGCAAACCAAATGCTCTACACTATCATGCATGTAGAACACAACATACTTCACATAATCATGCATTCTATTACAAATATCCACGCAAGATATGTCACCCGACTTCACATAATCATCTTTCTATGCCCAACATAAATACCCATATTATATATCATTATTGTGGTTTAAAAGGATACATTACACATCAGTGTAAGGTTAAACAATTGGTTGATAATAATATATATAAGTGGATTTTGAAAGCTAACAAATACGGATCCATATCCTGTATACCAAAGTCTTGTTCTAATCATATAGGTGGAACGGTTTACGGCAAGACGTAATAGTAAAGGAGAAAATTGGTGATTGCAAAAAGCCAAATGGATATTCTCATGGCAATTGCACCAACAACAAAAATATGACTATTAAGTCATTATGGTAACACAATTTTCATATTTATAATAGTATATTATACTCATTAAATATGGTAGTTCAATTGTTCTTAAATTATGTATGAAGAAAACTTTTGTTAAATAATTCTTCAATATTATGCTCTAAAGGTATAGAAATTATTGTTAAAAAGCTTAAAGGGTCATTCTGTCAATAAAGTATAAACAACCTTAAGCGACACGGTACTTAAGTGTCTTCAGACCACCGCTAGCTGGGAACCGACATTTACAGCTAATTAATAATAACAAAAATACCTAACTGAGTAATGATATACAAAGAGCTATTTACAAAATGTTTCCTAAATATAATTATTCATTCATTCAGTAATTGACTGTTATAAATTCTGTTTAATGACTTAGCAATGACTGATAGATAGCTTGTCATATTTTTATACCTGATATATTATATACTCGTATGAGATCACTTATATGTTTTTCATATAACTATTATAGCTTTCTAAAAAACATTTTTTCAAAATACTGAACTATCAGAACTCGGACAGAGTTTGGTCCAAACTCGGTCCGAATTCGGTTCAAGTATTTTTATATAATAGCAGCAGTCACGGATTTGATCTTATTACTTCATCCTCCTAAACCCTTCTTCTCAAAACCGAGAATCAAACCCTTCCTCCAAAACCATTGTTTTGTAATCCCCTTCCTCAAGGCTTATTCTCTCTCAACTTGAGATCTAAGGCTCTTGGTCAGATTCTCCTCCATCCCCTTAAATCTTTTCAAGGTATAATCTTTAATTCTCAAACCCTTATTCATGGTTCCTAAATTTGAGAAAAAGAATAGAAAAGTAAATAAAGCTTCCTCTTCTCAACCCTCTAGTGATGATGCTACATATTCCTTATTTTCTCCAAATATTCTAAATCCAGGAGAATATGATGATTTAATTTTTTACTTCTATTGATGCCTCTAACCTATGGTTCAATAATTTTGTGCAAAGAAATATTTGCAAGGATTTTACTAGTTTTCATGCCCAAAAATCTAAACTTGTAGAATTCTATCTTCATCGTCTAGTCAAAACTAGAAAACCCATATATTTGAATGCCATTCGCTTGTTTTACTGCAATCTATCTCATAATCAATGATCTATATCTTCGAGAGTGGGTGAAATCGATATTGAATTTGACGATACAACCTTGGGTAAAATTCTTGAAATCTCTAACGAAGGAGATGCCCTAATTGAGATCGACAAACTCAATCTCAGAGATGACATCACTCTTGTATCTTTCAGGGACATACTTTGCACCCCACATCCTAGTCCTGATGGAAAGTTTCGTGCTTGTTATTTTAACCAATACTTTTACAAACTTTACCGTATCATATACTCTGCTATCATTCCCAAGCAAACCTCCAAAGATAATGTGATTTATAGGGATATGTCTGCTTTATATCACTTCTATACATCTACTCCCTTTAGCCTTTCTAAAATCATGATCCGTCAGATGATTGACTGTTGTAAACACAAACATCAACTTCCTCATGCCATGTATCTTTCACTCATCTTTGAGCACTTTCATATTCCTATGGAAGAACCTATTTATCTATCTGAGCCAGCCTACATGACCAAAGCCCGCAGGATTCAGCCTATTTCTTTTATTCCTGATGAAGATAAGTAACTTATCTGATTCTGATGCACCAGCTGATCCAGTCCCAGCTCCTCCTACTCCAACTCCTTCATCTTCTACACAGCCTGCTACCTTGGACTCTATCTAGGAGATTTTTTGCAAGGAATTTAGTTTGCAAAATGAGATGATAGATGCTCAACACCAGAAGCAGAACACTATGATAATCACTCAACTTCGCGACCAGTCTTATGGCACCACTCTTCAGGCTCACACATTAGCCAACTCCCTAGCATATCTTTACTATCATCTAGCCCATCATTCTACTGTACCTCACCCAGTGGCTCGTGATCCTTCCCGCCCAAGCTACAGGATCGATGATCCATTTGATCAGCAGTACTTCGACCCTACCAGAGCATACTTTGATGACCACCCGCCTGCTGATGCTGCTGATGATGATCTATGATGATGTCTTATATTTCTTATATGGATGTATTAGTTTTTCTATTTTTATTGTACTAAAAACATTTGCTTAAAATGTTCAAACATTTATGCTATTTGCCTAGTGCCAGTCTTATTATTTATTCTGATTAAAATAAATGCATGTTATTATTTTTGGTTATTAAACAGATGCATGCTACTTTATTCTGGTTTATTTGTCTTTTTCTTCAATTTGTCATAATCACTCATTACGGGAGAGTTTTTATTTTTCACTATGATATTTTGACAAAGGGGGAGAAATGATAAAATATGTGACGATTATAGTTGATGATGTATAGTTGATGACATATAACTGTGACATACTTATATCTATTTTGTTGATATACATGCACATAATCTTACTATAAGAAATATCAAGTTACAGGTTCTCCCGTTTAAAAAAAAGATCTACTTACGGGGAGCTTTTTCTAAAAAGCTAGTTTTTCACGAAAAGATACTATTTGTATCAAAGGCTATATCAGACTTACCATATGTGTATTTTGGCATAGTTTATCAATTATCATAATGGGAGAGATTGTTGACACAAAGTGGTCACAGTCAACATGATTCTGATAATTGTCAAACATCAGATGAATCAGATCCAAAACACAGATGAAGCAGATACTCGATGCAAAGCATAACAACTCCGTCACTACCAAAGTCAGACTTTGCAATAGCTATTGGTTTCTATTCAAATGTAATCTTTATTTATTTGAGTCTAGGACTGATGTACGTTGAGTCGCACTGGCAAAACCAAGAACCTATAAACCAGATACCTAGTCCACTCAAATAACCCAAAGAACCTATCTACCAAATCAGACCACATTTATTTACAAAGTCTACTATACTAGGAGACCGTACTCGGGCCAAACTTGGACCTAACTCAGTTACCCTTTTGGTATGAAATCAACCAGTTTAATAGCTCCTGATTTTTTGGCCCACATGTTGGAAATTTGGATTAAATCCCAACCGATTTCTGACCGAATTTTGTTTGCCTACAACCTTTAAATAGGATTGGAATTCTTCATTCAATAACAACTCAACTATTCTTAAGTCTTCTATCCTATTGTGAGCAAACCCCTAAAGCCTTAACTTTTCTATCTTAAAGAGCAACTTTCTAGCCTTTCTAGTGCCAAGTGCGATCTCGGTCTAGAAGTCATTTGAGTTGTAAAAAGCTTTGTTCCAACAGTTACTCTCTCTCTAAGCTGTGAAGTTGCGAGACTTCGGATCAAAACTCGTGGTGTAAGAAGTGACAAGCCTTCAGATCAAAGCTTATGATTCACTATTGGTGATTATAGTGGATACAACTCCGAGCTTGAGTTCTAGGGACTGGACTAGTCCTCTCAGAGGAAAACTAGTATACATCTTGGTGTTTGCGTTTGCTTTCTCTCTTACTCTATTGCATATATTCATAACACTGCTAGTAGTATTGCTTACACATGAGATATATTATAACTGCTAGTTGTTGATCACCATTGCATGCCATAGAATTATATTTTAACAGGTGATTTTATTCCGTTGCATACATAAACTCTATTCACCCCCCCTCTAGAGTTGCCATACACGGTCCTACATTTGTGTCACCATAGCATTTGCCAACAACTTTCTAAGAATGAGAAGAGTTATGAAAGAGCATCTCCCAATATTACAACTTGGACCAATCACCTTTTCCCGAAAGATAAAAATTCAAACAAGGTTAATGTTTGAAAACCACGATCTCAAAGAAAGATTAAAGATTTGATGTGCCAGCACCAGAAGCCTGTCGCTAAGGATGATGAAGTTAGTGAACCTGCTGATGTGCTCAACTACTTTAACCAGGACATGCATAAGCTGTCTGACAAGGTAGTGTTAGCAGGATTTTTAATGATCTGGCAATATACTTTCGTAGTTCCTGGAGGATCGGGAACAATAGAGAGGGTTAGTCGTAACCTTATTCTTTCGGCTACAAAATTAGTTTTCGGCCACAAACTTGTATTGCTCCCAACGATGGTATGCAGTATCCACCGCGAGCTCCAGAATTTTATACGGAAAGTAATACTTCACAAAGGATCCAAAGATTTTAACAGGGTTGAATTACTTTATCATTACTTAATAGTTTGGTCATGTTACATTACCGATCCTTAATGCACCCCGGACCAGAAGAGGGTACATTTGAGGAAGATGCTTCCATCTGACGGTATAATGGGATGCCTTGGCTTCATTTTGAGACTCCTGCCTGCAGAAGAGCGTTGGCTTTTATGATGGGCTAGACATTCTTTATGACATTTTTTGATTTTACAGAGAATGGGAGTAATAACACCCAAAAAGATGAAGGAGTAGACGCCTGCACTTTGTCTGAAAGAACTTTCCGCTGGCTCCTCTTAATCCGACCCTCTCATTTAGTATATCAGAACAGGAATCTCGTCTTCCTGGAGACTTATTTACCGAGTAGGTTTGCTCTCCAATTCGAGTTTAGCCAATTTTTGCTAGGCAACCCAAGTTCTTGCCTCGGATTCAGTGGTAGTTTGCTTGACGATGCTTGAGCATGGAGCTATTGTACTGTTGTTTGCACACGGGCTAGGTTCATACTACCTGATGCCATAGTCATACCGTATATACGATACACAGCGGCCAACTTTTATTACACTGTGAATATTCTGCCATCTGACTACTATAGAGAGAGAAGTTTCATTGTGGGCACAAAACATGTCTCAAGATAAAAAGGCCCAAAACTTTTCAAGGAAGGGTAAATATGTTAGGACAGCGCCGCCAATTGAATATACACCATCGTCAGAGGAGAATACGTTTGATGATCCTCCGGCCATTCACTCATCGAAGCATAAAGCTTCAACAACAAAGAATACTCGATTGTCCAAGAAGAAAGCTGAAACAGTCTCGGCAACGGGATTGGGTTCCAAAAATAAATCTGCTAGCAAGTCCTCTACGAAGGATATTGAAAAAGAAGAGGTGGACCCATTGTGCTGGTGGTCTCTGAACTGGACTCATTTTTAGACGCTATATCAGTATCCCTAAAACCTATACATTTTATTACTATGAAGTCCTTTTATGACACTTTCTCTACTGGTTTACCTACAATTGTGCAGAAATTAAGAGTGGTAGTAAGGAAACTTTCCCGAAGGGCTACTAGTTTCTTATGCGAAAGAGGACATGGAGACAACATCTCTAAAATCTGAGCCTCATACCATCGTTGAAAAGCCTGCAGCTGGGTCTTCAGACGAGATGTTGGTGGAACCTGATACCACTATAGCCAATATTTCTGTAGATAACCTGGATGCCATGGGAACGACTCTCACCACTCTGGATGATCCACATGTCCCGGTATCTTCCCCGGGTATGCTTTTCCCTAACTACACAAGCGATGAATTTTTTTGTCTTTAATTCTCAATACTCTTGGTGAGGTTAACCCCAATTCGCCTTGATTCTACAGGTCCTTCCTCCCCTGTAAGAATGGTTGCTTTAACAGAGGAAGAAGAACATGAACAAGAAGAAATCCTTAATAGGAAGAAGTCTAGATCCAACCCTCGTTCATCTGGCTTCGCTGCTCATGGTGAGGGAGCTAAGTTATCTCCCGTGAGCATCGCTTCATAGGCTTGTTGGTCGAATTGCACGACTAATATTTTCTTAGTCGTTCTAATCTTTGTGGCGTCGGATTGCGCCACTGCCTTCTCGTCGGAGGAAAGGTTGTCCCCAGCAAAGTCGATAATTTGTTTCCATTACAAAAAATATAGACTTTTATTGATTTTCTTTAACAAATAATAAAAATAATTATACTAAATTTCTAAGTACAAAGTCTAGAAAATTATAGCGATGGAGATCAAGTCGTGGATGACTTCTTTACTTCGTTGACTATTCAAACGAAAGATTGTAAAAAAGGAAAAAAATGCTAACTCTCAGCTCACTAGAAAGAACTGTAGCAATTTGGCTCAAAAGTACTATGTTTTGTGATGGTTTGGAAAGTACATATCTCCGCTATTTATAGCCAACACACTGTAACGGCTAAATGTGCCTGAATTTAAAAAGTCGTTAAGAGATCAAGTCGTGGATGACTTCTTTACTTCGTTGACTATTCAAACGAAAAGATTGTAAACGAGGAAAAAAATGCTAACTCTTAGCTCACTGGAAAGAATGGTAGCAATTTGGCTCAAAAGTACTCTGTTTTTGATGGTTTGGAAAGCACACGTCTCCGCTATTTATAGCCAACACACTGTAACGGCTAAATACGCCTGAATTTAAAAAGTCGCTAATTTTTGACCCTATTTCATAGGTATAGCTACCGTATAACACTCTGCCATAACTCTAGCGTATAACATGAATATGAATTTATGCGCATAACTTGATTGACTTGACACGTGGCATGCGTTACAACGATTCAAAATCCGTATTTAAAATGCCCACTGATATTTGTAACGTATGTGCCATCAATGAATTAAAATGTATCAGCATTTAAATGCCTATAATCTTCTTAACTTTGTAACCGCTCTGTTGCATAATCACTGCTCTGCCACGTGGGATGAATAGAGAAAAATACTGCATGAAATGGTTTGTCGCATAAGACTATGTCGCATGAACCAAAATATTGCATGAGTGTTTGCCTCATAAGTGCTTGGAGACACGTAGAACTGAACAACTGTACTCTGAAAAATGTAATAATGATGGTAATTTAAGCATTGACATTGTAATCTACAAATATTATGAAACGGTCAGAGCATTTAAGGATGTCAGACCTTGGATTATACGGTTGTGATATTTGCCACATAGTTATCTTTTCTGCATGTCTCATGGATTACTATATGTTCCGCAAAGACAAAGAATTGTTGTCTTTGGTTGAATACCATATAAGCTTCATGTCGCATAGTGTTCGAACACTTAGGTGTATACGATATTACTGAATTTTGGGGAGTTTGATTTCCTCGGGGCATAGCTACTTAGGCGCATGGACATGGATTTTTCATGCTTCTATAACGTGCATAATCGCGCATAACCATGAATAGTTTGCACATAGCCCGCTCAATGCCCACTCTTTGCCCGGTTATGTGCCCGCGCATGCACCCATGCTAGCAACCGTTCATACAACTCGAGCAAAAATGAGCACAAAAAGTTAGCGCATGAGCGCAACAAATGCGCACAAGTGCCATACGACAATGTTGATGTGCAAAGTGCTCTATCAAAATGTTACTTTGCACCCATGATCACGAGTCCAAGTCGCTAAGCCCCTTTGGGGATTAGATCCTAAGGGAATTTTTTTCATGAGAATGACAAAAAATATAAATACTTTCTTTAAGGAGTTTAGCCTTAATCCTACTAAAAAAATATCCTATATGGCACCTACCCTTGGGATACCATCCCATGTGCATCTCTCAACACCCACATGGTATTATATTCAGATTCCCATTTGGAGTATTTCCCAATGTGTGACCATCTTTCTAGCCTTGAGAGAGAAAAATCTCTCCAAAGCAAAAGAAAAATACCACCAATTCTCCACATATCTCAATATATAGATTGAGCGTTCTCCACAGTGAGTGTCCATTATGCATTAGGATAAAAGTCGCTTATGACTTAAATCTTCTCGCATGGGTCAAATAACAGTATGATACAAGAATTGACTAAGTCTTAAATTCTGTACCATAGCTGCAATTCTTTCCACTCACACAATGACATCATCTATGCATCTGGTCGCACATCTAGGCCCTGTACAGACCTGGTCTCGATGTATATATCTTGGGTGTCTACAAGTTTACCCTCAAGATACGGCCTACATCTCTTTCCATACACTTAGGTGAGTTCTTTCTGAGAGTTTAAAATTCTCTAGCATTAAGTCTTGCACTTCCTTACGGTATTACGTCACTATGACATGGCCTAAAATCGTGGTCTGTAACCCCTTGGTGGTGCCATACCACAGTAACATGAGGTCCTAAGCCTCTTTATAGTTACTACCCAGAATGACACTACGACATGGCCCAAAGTCTAGGTTCGCAACCTGTTGGGGGTGTCGTGTCAGTGTAGCGTGACATCATCCACCTTTTTGTAGTATTGTGCTACTACTCTCCACATGTTCGATATTAGGCTATGTCACTACCACATTTCTAGATGAGAATATTTTAATCTTTTAGTTAGTGATTAAATATTATATTATGTGCTACTAGTTATGATATGGAGTTGTACTATTTAATTATTTGTTAGTAGGCTAGCCTATATTTATTTGGATTTGTCATTAGTGGATCCATTGGATTGTCATGACATATTGAGCCCAACATCAGACTAGGCCCATTGGACCCATTCGCTTAATTAATTAAGGAGATTAGATTAGTTTCATGTAGAATTAGAAATTTTTAATATAGCCCTTCCTAATTATTTCTCATAATTAAATAGTAGGGGCATGGTGGACATTTTGTTGCGGCTTGGAGAGGAATGAAGGAAAGGGGGGCCGGCCATATAAAGGCCTTCTCATTCTCTCTCATCTTCATTAGTTCATTTTATTTAGATCCCTAATTGTGTTATTCCCCAAATTAACTCATCCCTTCACAAATTTAACCCAATTCACTCTCATTCCCTCTTAGTTTCTTCATCTAAGAAGCATTGGAGCTTGGATTGCAAAGAGCACTTGAAGAAAGAGAAATTAACAAGGAAATTATGTCCTAATTGTGTCCATTGAACATTTTATTGGGAATCCATCTCCCAATAGATAAATTCTGAATTTACCCCTTAATGTAGACTCTAATTCATGCATTTAACTATTAGCAATCATCCATTGGATTAGGGCTACCCATAGGATCAAGAATTAGGTTCATATGACTTATATTGTGAAAGTTACATGATAATTTTTATCCAATTAGGGAAAATTACGAGATTGATATATCAAGTATGTGTCATGAGACCAATTAGATCTAATTAGATTTAGATTAAAATTTTGAAACTAGATATGTGTCCACAATTAGACACTAGTAAAGCGTATCATAGTATTTTGTGATACAGTGTGATACGGGGCTCATTTTTGGAGAATTTGGATAAATGCTCTTCAATTCTATTTAACAAGTTGCATTAGTTAGGAATTAGTGTATTTGATATGTAGGAATATTTATTATGGAGAATGGTGAGTTTTGGCATTCCAATTGGGTGCGTATCATAGAGTATCATACTATGCATGCCAAGTGTTTGAGTTAATGCTTTATTGTGGTTTTGATCTTAATTAGAGTGATATCTTTATATGTATGTATGTATGTATGTATGTATGTATGTATGTATGTATATGTCATACCTACATAGTATATAGGAACTGTGACAGGGAGTGTACTATGTGCACACGTGTGTGGTGGTGGTGTTGTTGGTGAGCACGGGTTCTTGCAAATGAATCAGGGGGTTGCAAGTATCAGGTTATTGGGAAATGAATGTGAGCTTGTAACATCAAAATTATTATTAAGTTATTGATATAGCAGCAACAATGTTAAAGGGGGGTTCAGTTGTCAGGTTATACGGGATACACACAAATGTGTATCAGCAAGACGGGAGATTATTGTGTGCTTGAAGTGAAGCTACTACAGCAACAACAGCCTATGATCAGAGCTAGTATGCATGCAATTGTGTGCTGCATTGGTTCAGGTACCTGGATATGCACGAGTGATGGGTGTTGGAGCTAAGGGAGGGAAGGTCAGGTCATGTACATAATTTGCAGCAGTACTCAGTCCTAAACCAGTGCAGTGTGAAGGAGTATCAATGGCAGCAAATTAGCATGTTGTGCACTCGAGAGGGGTGTCTCTGTCTGAACAAGGATAGTGGCATCAAACAATGAGTAACAGCAGCAACAACAATATGCTTGCTGCTGTGGTTGCAGTTATTATTGTTGTTTTGGTCTCTAGTAGATGTTATTGTTTGAAAAAATTATCGTCTTCTTCTTGTTGAAAACTTTGTGAATAAAAAATAAAATAGACTGATGTTACCGGCCTCTGGGGAAGTCGTGCACGAAGTACTGCCCTAAGAGTTGATTCGAGATCTGTGTGCAGACGTTTCCCGAAGCTCCTAGTGGTAAAACCCTCGCACTACCGGTATCTCATTGCCGCACATGACTCGGAGAGAACGACAAGGACTTAGCTCTGCCCAGAGCTTGGAGACAAGCGAAACGACGAAGATTGGACAGAATAGAATGTTGGCAGCAACTGTTTGGAGAAAATATTTCTGATAATGTTTACAAAGAAAAACCACTCATATATATAATACTCCATCCAATATGTAACGGTCTGAATTAATTTTCTATTAATTCAGCCGTTACAAAGACACATGGAGAATGAACCTGGACACAAAATGTATTAACGGTTCAAAATTTATTTCCAACGTTCAGAATATTAAATGGGAAAAATGAAGAGGAGCAAAAAGAATTTTAGGGTCTCAGTCCGAACCCGAAGAGGAAATCGAATCGGCATTCGGCGCCCGCAGATGTGGGCGCGTACCCGCACCCGTTACGCGCGCCAAACCGAACCGAGCCGGGCCGGGCTGCGGCGGCGGCGCGCGCGTGTGTCCCAAGGGGTTCCCTACACAACAACTTTAAGAAAGCAAAGAAGAGGAACTAATATATGTACACAAGGAGGGGTTGGCCCATCCGATGTGGGACTAAAGAAAGGAAGAAAATTGAGCTTTTACTCAAGAAAAGCTAACAATTCCGCCCCCAAAAGGTCAAGTTCTGAAACAGAGTTAAGTGTGAAGTAAATAGTGATGTGAAGTAAATAGTGAGAGGGAGAGAGAGAGAGAGAGCATCTGGGCAGTAAAATACTATGCATAGATGAGATGGACTATAGCCTTGAATCTCACGTAGTGACTATTGCCTTAATCTGAAGAAGTGCTTGATGGACTATGCCTTGAATCAGACTTCTTGAACCAGATTTAGAAAAATAGAACAGTACGCTAGAGGTCCTTGGTATATCGGGTAGCGCTTTTAAATGGCCATGCGCACTTTTTCACATTCATGAGAGTTGTCTGGAATCGCCCTGTCCCATAGTCGCGGCCTTCACGACCTCTCATATAGGTAAGTCCTTAATGGTTGGTGATATGAATCAACCCAGCATTACAGCTTGGACCTATTAAGAGTTTAACCTCATCCTAACCATATCACAAAGGAGCATTGTCACCATAGGGATGGGAGTCATCGTACACATGTACAGCCGCTTGGGCTTTATTTTATGAGACTTTAATCTCGAGTCAGTGTTCCATAAAGTCACCTAAGTTCAGCTTGTTTCTACCCATTGAACCGGCTTCTTGGGATCTCCAGTCAGACTCGGTTGGGTTGCCACTGCTGGTGACTAACTTATGGGCTTAACCCCATCCCCCTCGATGATTCTAGGATCAAAGTCCTAGACAGACCCTTCGTCAAGTGATCTGCAAGGTTCTTTTCTGACTTTATATAGTTAAGAACCACATATTTGCCTAGTAGGCTTTTTATTGACTTGAAGCGCAGCTGCAGGTGCCTGTTCATCTTAGCATTCACAGAATCATGCTTTAGTAATTCAATAACAGATTTATTATCACAGTTTATAGAAATTGCAGGAACAGGACTAAGAGAAACAGGTATATGCATAATAAGATTTTTAAGCTATTTAGCTTCTGTGCAAGTTGTATCTAAAGCTATCATTTCGGAGTCCATTGTACTCCTAGCTATGATAGTTTGCTTACAAGACCCCCAGGAGATTGCAGCTCCTCCTAGAGTAAATACATATCCAGTAGTAAATTTTATATCCTGTGAGTCAGTTACCCAGTTTGTATCTGAATAACCTTCTATGATATCAGGGTGCCTAGTAAAATGAAGTTTGTAATCTAGGGTGCCCTTGAGATATCTAAATACCCTATCCAAGGCAGTCCAATGTGACTGATTTGGGTTACTGGTATATCTACTTAGTCTCCCAATAGCAAATGCAATATCAGGTCTTGTCCTATTTGTTATATACATAAGGGAGCCTATCATCTGTGAATATTTATGTTGTTCCAAAGGCGACCCTTCATTCTTTTTTAGTATAATACTGCTGTCATAAGGAGTAAGGATAGGTTTCTTATCAAAAAACTCAAACCTTTTTAGCATTTTTTTAATTGAATGTGCTAAAGATAGAGTATAACCCTCTTTGCCTTTGGTCACTTGCATTCCTAAAATTAAGTTGGCTTCTCCTAGGTCTTTCATATCAAACTGGCTAGATAAATAGTTCTTTGTAATATTTATCAATTCCAGTGATGAACCTAGGATAAGGATGTCATCTACATACAAGCATAAAATGACACAACTTTTACATGTATCTTTAGAGTATATACATTTGTCATACTCATTTGACAAGAAACCATATTCACAAATTACTTTGTCAAATTTATTGTGCCATTGTTTGGGAGCTTGTTTCAAGCCATTGAGGGATTTTACTAGTCTGCAGACTTTCTTTTCTTGACCTTTAGCAATGAAACCTTCAGGTTGGTCCATATAAAGTTCTTCCTCTAGATCTCCATTCAAAAATGCTGTCTTTACATCCATTTGATGGATTAGCATATCATGAATGGATGCTAAGGCCAAGAGAGTTCTAATGGATGTGATCCTAGCTACAGGAGAGTAGGTATCAAAATAATCTAACCCTTTCTTCTGGGTAAAACCCTTAGCAACTAATCTAGCTTTGTATTTCTCTATAGTACCATCGGCTCTGAGTTTCTTCTTGAAAATCCACTTACAACCTATTGGTTTATTGCCTAAAGGTAGATCTGTTAGAAGTGTTATTCTCCATGATAGAGTTGTATTCACTGTTAATGGCTTCTTTCCAGAAGGGAGCATCAGGAGACGATATTGCGTCTTCATAGGTTGAGGGATCACCCTCTATCAAAAAGGTGAAGAATCCTTCTCCTAAAATTTTTTCAATCCTATTCCTTTTACTCCGTCTTGGTTCTAAGTCTTATTCATATTTTGAGCTCGGTATTAGGACATAAGAGCTAGTAGAGGGTATGGAGGAAGAGATTGAAATTATATCCTTAAAAGAAAATATGTTTTCAAAGTAAACTGCATCTCTTGCTTCTATAATGGTATTGTTAGAGATTTCATTTACTTCTGAGTGAGTCACTAGAAATCTATTGGCATAGCTGTCTAAGGCATATCCTATGAAAACAGCGTCTACAGTCTTTGGACCAATCTTTCTCTTTTTAGGTTCGGGAATTCCAACTTTAGCAAGGCATCCCCAAACTCTAAGATAATTAATCCTAGGAGCTCTACCTTTCCACAGCTCATAGGGAGTCTTATCTTTTGTCTTACTAGGAATCCTATTAAGAATGTAACATGCAGTTAAAAGGGCTTCTCTCCACAAGTTATCAGGAGCACCAGAGCTGAGAAGCGTGGCATTCACCATATCTAACAGAGTGCGGTTCTTGCGTTCAGCAACTCCGTTAGACTGAGATAAATATGGAGCAGTTACCTCATGAATTATTCCATGTTCTTCACAGAAGTTAATCATTTCGTTTGAGGTATATTCTCCACCACGATCAGATCTAAGGATCTTAATCTTACTTTCTAATTGATTCTCAGCTTCAGATTTGTAGACCTTAAATTTATCTAGAACTTCATCTTTGGTTTTGAGAAGGTAGATATAACAATACTTTGAATAATTATCTATAAACGTAACAAAGTATTTTCTACCGCCTCTAGTCAAAATCCTATTTGAGTCACATACATCACTATGGATATGTTCTAGAAGGTCAGAATTTCTTTCTACAGATTTGAAAGGTAATTTAGTGTATTTAGCTTGAACACAAATCTCACATTTGTGTTTGTCATCTATTGGAGTCTTGGGAATAAGATCTAAAGTCATCATTCTTTTAATAGAACCTAGGTTCACATGACCTAGTCTGCCATGCCAAATATTTGAAGATTCTATATTAGAGACAATGAGAGAACAATCAGAAATTTTATTCATTGTGCTTAAAATGAAAAGACCGTCTTTTACAAAGCCTTTTCCTATAAAGGAGTCATGATTAGAAAATACTACTTTATTTGCCTCCATTACAATTTTGTATCCTGAGGCTACAAGAAAGGATCCACTAACTAGGTTTCTCCTGACAGACGGCACATGAAGAACATCATGAAGAGTTAAGATTTTTCCTGATGTCATCTTCAGGTCAACTTTTCCTCCTCCAATAATTTGTGTCGTTGAGCCATCTCCTAGGGTCACACCTCCTCCACTTGATTCCTGATAGTTTGAAAAATAGGAGCGATCAAACGAAACGTGAACATTAGCTCCAGAATCCAACCACCAATCATCAGAATGGTAAGAGAGGTTAATAAAGGGTTAAAAGCTTACAGACCTGAAGGAACTCGAAGAACCTTTGTGAAGCATGTTCGCTTCTGGTCTAACTGAGCCCTTTCCTTTGTAGGAGGTCTGGAAAGCTTCTTTCTTCCTATAGTAGCAGTTGGTGGCCATATGGTTTGTTTTACCACACACAAAACAAAATCTCTTTTGATCCTGAGTCTGACTGAAGTTTCTAGGTTTATGGTCTTGGTGATGATGGTTAGGCTGAAAGTTTTTCTTCTTCTTAAAAAAATTCTTTTTGGATTTATAATGAAAATTAGATTTGGGTTTTCCTTGGCCTTCTACAAGGTTTATCTTAGCTTTAGATTCAGTCTTAGGCATAGACCTCAATCTAATTTGTTCTTCGGTTCTAATTTTCTTTAGGACTTGATTGTAGGTAAGATCTCTTTGTGTATGGATAAGTTCTTTAGTAATATTAGACCAAGAGGGAGGTAGCTTGTCTATTAGGCATGCTATTTTATGCTCATTGGAGAAAGATGTGCCTTTGGCTTGAATATGCCTAAGGTATTCTTGGAATTTATGGAGCTGGTCATTCATTGGCTTGTTATCTAACATGAAATACCTATTAAATGTTGAAGAATTAAACCTTTCTATTCCGGCATCATCACAGCCGTATTCATCTTCCAAGGCTTTCCAAAGTTCTTTAGCGCTCTTGTATTCAAAAAATATATCATACAAGGATTCAGATAATGCGCTTAGAATCCTATGAAAGCAGTGAAAGTCTATCTCTTTAGGGGTTTTTGATTTCGAGGAGGTGGACACTCCTATGTTAGACTCAGTTTCATCAGAATCATTTGTGATGGGTGTGGACCCATCAATGGCTGAAATAAGTTCTAAGGTCGTGAGCCAAAATTTTATTTGGCTCTGCCATCTTTTAAAGTATGAGCCATCAAACTTAACAGGTTTTGCAGTAGAGGATTCATCCTTACCAGTCATGTTTGCAGTCTGAAAAAATATAAATTTATTTAATAACAATGTCTAAGATAATAGTTTAGGTGGTCTTTGCTAAACAATCTTAAAATCTTTAGTTTTTCAAGTGTTGATCAACTCAGGTTAGCTGTAGGGGCCGGTTCCCAGCTAGCGGCGGTCCGAAGACTCTTAAGTACCGTGTCGCTTAGGGTTATTTACACCTGGTTGACAGAAGGACCCTTTCGGCTTGTGCCCGAGTTTGTCTCTACTTTGAAACTTTAGATTTGAAGATTTTATTTGCAATTTCTTTTTTACTAAACTATTTTCTTTTTGTCCTAGATTGCTTTCAAAATACTAAGTGATTAAAAATGAAGCAAATTGTATGTTACAATTGAAAGAAATTTTGTGATCAAAAAATTGCAATTGACAAAATTATCAAATGTGCTAAAAAAATTTAATCACTTTAAGCAAATTTGTAATTTGACAGTATAGTAAGCAACTTGATAAGTAAACAAATAAATCAATTGAGGAAATGAAACAAATTGCTAACAACTGTTTTGAGTTAACGATTATGGTCAAATAGGAAATATTAAATATGGTTATTTGCTATGGTAAATATTAAGCAAATTAAATTTTTTAGAATAAAATTAAACTACTGCAACTTAACAATATTGGCTACAGTAAGAGTAATTTTCTACAAGTTAAAGCTTGCTATAGTCAGAAAATTTTAAAATTTTTAATTGACAAATTATCAACTATGCTACAGTAATATGTTGCTACAATATTATGAATTAAACAATGCCCAAAAAAATTTTGGTTATGTAGCAAGAATAGGCAACAAATATTAACCTAATTGATGATAAATATATATATATATATATATAATAAACAATTCTAACATAAAAATCAACTCTTAGATTGTTTGAAAAAATTATCGTCTTCTTCTTGTTGAAAACTTTGTGAATAAAAAATAAAATAGACTGATGTTACCGGCCTCTGGGGAAGTCGTGCACGAAGCACTGCCCTAAGAGTTAATTCGGGATCTGTGTACAGACGTTTCCCGAAGCAACTAGTGGTAAAACCCTCGCACTACCGGTATCTCGTCGCTGCACACGACTCGGAGAGAACGACCAGGACTTAGCTCTGCCTAGAGCTTGGAGACGAGCGAAACGACAAAGATTGGACAGAATAGAATGTTGGCAGCAACTGTTTGGAGAAAATATTTCTGATAATGTTTACAAAGAAAAATCACTCATATATATAATACTCCATCCAATATGTAACGGCCTGAATTAATTTTCTATTAATTCAGCCGTTACAAAGACACATGGACAATGAACCTGGACACAAAATGTATTAACGGTTCAAAATTTATTTCCAACGTTCAGAATATTAAATGGGAAAAATGAAGAGGAGCAAAAAGAATTTTAGGGTCTCAGCCCAAATCCGAAGAGGAAATCGAATCGGCATTCGGCGTCCGCAGATGTGGGTGCGTACCCGCACCCGTTACGCGCGCCGAACCGAACCAAACCGAGCCGAGCCGGGCCAGACGGTAGCGGTGGCGCGCGCGTGTGGCCCAAGGGGTTCCCCACACAACAACTTTAAGAAAGCAAAGAAGAGGAACTAATATATGTATACAAGGAGGGGTTGGCCCATCCGATGTGGGACTAAAGAAAAGAAGGAAATTGAGCTTTTACTCAAGAAAAGCTAACAGTTATATGATGCCTGGGTGCAATGAGCTTTAGTAGTATCAGTGAGAATTGATAATAGTGTATCAGAAGTTGGAGGAAACTTGAGTTGCAGTATGGGATATTAGGTAACAGTAGTAGGGATGAATGATTGATGTGAAGTCCAGCACAGGGGTGGACTTGAGTATTCAAGTATTATGATGGATTATCAGTCGAACAAGTGTGTGAGGGTTGTGTGGATAGCTTGGTGGAAGTATTATGTAGTGTCAATGAAGGAAAAAGCATTGTAATAGATTATGGTTTGGAATCAGATTAGGATACCTGGTATTTGATTACCCATTACTTGAGGGTAATTAGGTACTAAGTATTTGTGAGATACCAAGATATTAGATGAGTGTTAATATAAGTGAGATAGCCTAGTTTAAGTTAAGATAATAGATACCAAGTCGTAATTAAGCATGTATCTATTAAGTAATGTAAGAAATAGAGATAACTATATATATAAGTTATACATATATAGGTATTGGGTAATACTAGCTAATATAACTAATATCTTAGTATTGACTTACACACTAAGGTAATGATCTAGTATAGCTAATATAAGCTAGTGTTAGCTAGTTAGTGACCAATATAGACTAATTAACTTAGTGTAGACTTAGTTTACCTATAGTGACCTAGGAATGGCCTAAAAATTATATTAATGCATGCTTTAACTCAATTCACATTCATTATACCCAAGTGACATGATATTTCCTATATAGGGTTGTGTGACACCAGCTCGGATATCGAGATATATTATTTGCTCAGGACCACAGGCGAGTACATTCTCTGGTAGTTTTCTTATTTGATGGCCTATATGTTACATCTATTTAGTATTGAGATATTTTATTCTTGACACGATGGTTTCACGGATTGGTATACGTAGATCTTGGTCATGAGATATTATTATGATAACTCAGTAATCACCGTATCGTTCTTCGTGATTACTCAATGATTATCGTGATATCTTAGTGATTATATAGACCGCGATCATATTGCATGATATTATAGACCGTGCAGTGTGATAAACATGTTATAACGTGTCGTGATTTGGATCCATGTACTAGTCGGGGTTGGTAAATTATTAGTGGAAATGTGATCATACCTTATAGCCCGTGATTTAGTGGCCCGTGATAGTTAACAGATCATGCAGCTCATGTGTGATCACGCTAGTTCATTTTTTATTTATAGTCCGTGTTAGGCCCAAGCCGATCATATTATCTCACTAGTATTTCAAGGCACATTTATATATATTGTTTCCTCTATTCCAGTTCATTATATTATTGTTCCTCACCATATTGTTCTCAGTTCTTGCCATTATTTACCATGATGCTCTTTCTCGTGATATATGCTAATTCAATTTCTTCAATCATTTATTTTTATTGCTATTGTTGTTTCATAGTTTCTGTCAATTATTGGAACTGCTATTTGGGTTATACTTCGCTCCAATCCTGACTAGATATATTTTTTAGATGATTCATTAGAGGACTGGTGTCCAACGCACTACGGGCCACAGGATGGCAAGCCAGTTGAGTTATCACCCGTAGAGCCTATTGTGTTAGAACCAGCAGATGAGGCATAACTATTTTATTCATGATATTGTATATGTCAGTTAGACTTTTGCATTGTATTATTATTTGAGATCTTGTGTTGAGATTAGATTTGGACCTGTATGTATTTTTGACTTTATTTCTTTTCGTCTATTCCTTATCGTGCCATATCTTTCTCTACTTTGTTATTATGATTGAGTATTGTTTACCATTATCATATTGTCCTCCATTTAGGATTTAAGATATCTTGAGGTACATTATATATACTGTGTGAGATATTTAGATAGTATTGTTGACCTAGACAGTGTTCTACTGTCGATGTTACGGCGTAGGATGGACATACCCACGTACTCGTGCCCTTACATCGGGTGTGGATCGTGACACATTTTTGTGGTAGCCCATGGAGGTCTTCTCAGTAGTAGTACTCAGACTTAGAGTATTAATACAAACCAGCTATAGAATATAGGACTAGGAATATAGGATGAGAGGATACTCAATCACTACTAGGAATATTTCTAATCTAACTGTTGTCTTTATCATTCGAAATAATTACTTTCTTTAAAATATTATTGTCCTTCCTTGATGCCGTCGTATCTTGCGCAATATTGATTCCTTGTTTTCAATCTATCTTCAGGATGCCACCAAAGACTTGATCGCAGTGCTTTGGAGCAGTCTCGACGAGGTCAGTTACTTCGTCACCTCAGAGAGAGACACCAGCGATTATTCCGCCTTCTTCTGCTCAGAGGATTGCTTCACCAGTCCAGGTAGGCATTTCTGCAGCATCTTTTGGGGGTGCTCCACCACCAGTTGCGAGGACTGATCCATCAGTCACGGAGGATCTTCCACCCCCACCACCTATACCAGCAGACGGGACACAGATATTTGCTATATTCCAGGATATAATGGCAGCGCAGTAGAGGCAGACGGATATTCTACGTCAGGGCATCGAGAGTGCTCACTAGTTAGCACTAGCTACTGTAGAGAGGGTAGCGCTTGTCTAGCCACAGACTGTAGCACTTTATCCTGTACCATACCAGCCTTGACCGGGTACCATTATTGACTACAAGATAATGGGGCCTAAGGACTTCAAGGGCATTGAAGGGATATTCTACGCTAATGATTGGATCGAGGACGTAGAGAGGACTCTACGGCTAGCATAGATTCCAGAGGGCCTACAGGTGGAGGAAGCGGGCAGCCAGATGTTCGATAATGCGCTGAAATGGTTCTGCACAAACCCAAGGATCGCAACACCATGACTGACTTGGGAAGCTTTTAAAGAGCTTTTCAAGGAGAAGTTCTTTCTATATGTGGATCTGAGTGCTTTAGAAAGCCAGTTCCTAGACATTGTCCAAGGGAACATGACGGTGGATGAGTACGCAACGGAGTTCTGCAGACTAGGAATATTTGTAGAGGGACAAAATCTTCTAGGAAAGGCCTAAAAGTTTCGGAAGGGTTTGATCAGGGAGATCAAATCTCTCACCAAAGGATATCGTACCATAAAATTTAAGGATATTCTAATGGACGCACAGAGGGCAGAGGATGACTTGGACCTTAAATTCAAGAGGATGCAAGACACATCAGGAGGAGCTAGCAATAGTGTAGGTCTAGCCAAATGACCCCACTTCCAGCAACAGATGACCTTCCAACAGCAGAGAGAGTAATTTTATGCACCATTTTGAGCACCCGCTTAACAGACATACCAGGCCTTGAGACCAGCACAGCAGGCCCCGTAGTATACACACTGTAGGAAGATTAGATATACGTGGGAGGTCTGCAGGAAGAGAATTGGAGTGTGCCTCTATTATGGAGAGCCAAACCATTAGTTGAGGGAGTATCTAGTGGCTCCGATTCAAGCAGGCTAGGGAGCAGTACCGGCACAGAGAGCAACAACGAGGCTACCTCCTTTACAGACTTAGCAACAACGTTTTGTCCAGCACCAGTAGCAACAGAGAAGTGCACCGCGAGGGCGAGCTTTCGCCATAGTAGTTGAGGAGGAGAAGCCAGTCGGAGATGTGATATCAGGTTCAGTTCTCCTTGATTCTATTCTACCTTATACTTTATTTGATTCTAGTCTTTTATATCTGTATCGTTTGCTTTTAAGCATCGATTAGAGTCTGAACCTTTGGCTTGGATTTACAAGATCACAAATGGGGGAGGCATTATCCTGGTCAGTGATGTTTGCAATGATCGGAGAGTTATAATGGAAGGCCAGGATTTGAGCGCGTGCTTACTCGTAATTCCACTTTCGAGCTACGATATTATACTCGGGATGGATTGGTTGAGTAGGCACCATGCTAGTATATATTATCGTGGAGACAGTTTTATTTTGATCACCAGAAAATCCAGAGTTTGAGATTACCAGAGGAGCAGCGGAGCAGAGCAAGGATGCTATATATGGAGCCATGGTGGAAGAGAATAAGTTATCATATCCGTTGATAGTAGAGTTCATGGATTTTTTTAACAGGAGTTGTCGGGTTTGCCGTCAGACCAAGATTTTGAGTTCTCTATAGATTTGGTGCCAACCGCAAAGCCAATATCTCAATATGTCTATAGAGTTAACAACAGCGAACTGGTAGAATTGAAGAAGCAGGTGGATGAGTTGTAGGACAAAGGCTTCATTCGATCCAGTTCATTACCATGCATAGGGTGCTCCGGTATTGTTTGTACCGAAGAAGGATAGGTCGGTACACATGTGTATCGACTACCGGGCTCTTAACAACCTCACTATAAAGAAAAAATACCCGTTGGCAAGGATTGATGATCTCTTTGATCAATTGAGCGGAGCAAAGATATTTTCGAAGATAGACTTGAGGTCAGGTTATCACCAGGTAAAAGTGAAGGAGGATATTCTGAAGACAATTTTTCGGACTCGGTATGGCTAGTTTGAGTTCATGGTGATGCCATTTTCGTTGACCAATGTTTCGACGATATTCATGAATCTGATGAACAAGGTGTTCTACCAGTATCTTGATAAGTTTATGGTGGTATTTATTGATGACATTCTGCTATATTCGAAGAATCTAGAGGAGCATGAGGAGCACCTGAGGATAGTTTTAGAGACTCTCGGAAAGGAGAAGCTTTATGGCAAGCTTTCAAAATATGAGTTCTTCTTTGACAATATTGAATTCCTTGGGCATGTGATTACAGGAGATGGGATCTCAGTGGACCCGAAGAAGATTTTAGCAGTGGTGTCGTGGGCTGCTCCGAGTTCAGTGGCAGAGATCAGAAGTTTTCTGGGACTAGCAGATTATTTGATGTGTAGGAATATTTATTAGTGTATTTGATGTGTAGGAATGTTTATAAAAATATAAGTTTTGGCATTCCATTTGGGTGCGTATCATAGAGTATCATACTATGCATGCCAGGTGTTTGAGTTAATGCTATATTGTAGGTTGTGAGCTTAATTAGAGTAATATCTTTATATGTATGTATGTATGTATGTATGTATATGTTATACCTATATAGTGTATGGGAACTGTGACTGGGGGTGTGTTGTGTGCACAAGTGTGTGGTGGTGTTGTTGGTGAGAACGGGGTATTCTTGCAAATGAATCAGGGGGGTTGCAAGTATCAGGTTATTAGAAAATAAAGTGAGCATGTAACAGCAAAATTGATGTTAATTTATTGATGTAGCAGCAGCAATGTTAAAGGGGGTTCAGTTGTCAGGTTTTGGGGGATACACACAAATGTTTATCAGCAAGAGGGAAGATTGGTGTGTGCTTGCAATGAAGCAACTACAGCAACAATAGCCTTTGATCAGAGCTAGTGTGCATGCAGTTGGGTGTTGTATTGGTGTAGGTACCTGGGTATGCACGAGTGATGAGTATTGGAGCTAAGGGAGGGAAGGTCAGGTCATGTACAACATTTGCAGCAGTACTCAGTCCAAAACCAGTGCATTATGAAGGAGTATCAATGGCAGCAAATTGGCATGCTTTGCACTCGAGAGGGGGGGCTCTGTCTGAGCAAGGACTGTGGCATCAAGTAGTGAGTAACAGCAACAACAACAACATGCTTGTTGCTATGGTTGAAGTAATTATTGTTGTTGTGGTCTCCAGTAGATGTCATCTGATGCCTGGGTGCAATGAGCGTTAGTAGTATCAATGAGAATTGATATTAGTGTATCAGAAGTTGGGGAAAATTTGATTTGCAATGTGGGACATTAGGTAACAGCAGTAGGTTGAATGATTGTTGTGAAGTCCAACACAGGGGTGGACTTGAGTATTCAAGTGTTATGATAGATTATCAGGTGAACAAGTGTGTGAGGGTTGTAAGAATAGCTTGGTAGAAGTATTATGTAGTGTCAGTGAAGGAGAAAGTATTGTAATAGATTATGGGTTTGAATCAGATTAGGATACCTGGTATTTGATTACCCATTACTTGAAGGTAATTAGGTACTAAGTATTTGTGAGATACCAAGATATTAGATGAGTGTTAATATAAGTGAGATAGCCTAGTTTAAGTTAAGATAATAGTTACCAAGTGGTAGTTAAGCATGTATCTATTAAGTAATATAAGAAATATATATATATATATATATATATATATATATAAGTTATACATATATAGGTATTTTGTAATACTAGCTAGTATAGCTAATATCTAAGTATTGACTTACACACTAAGGTAATGACCTAGTATAGCTAATATAAGCTAATGTTAGCTAGTTAGTGACCAATATGGACTAATTAATTTAGTGTGGACTCATTTTAGCTAGAGTAACCTAGGAATGGCCTAGAAATTATATTAGTGCATTCTTTAATTTCTCATTCATTACACCAAAGTGACATGATATTTCCTATATAGGGTTCTGTGACACCAGCTCGGATACCGAGATATATTATTTGCTCAGGACCACATGCAAGTATATTTTCTGGTAGTTTTCTTATTTGATAGCCTCTTTCTTACATTTATTTAGAATTAAGATATTTGATTCTTGACACGATAGTTACACGAATTGGTATACATGGATTTTGTTTATGAGATATTATTATCGTGATGACTCAGTTATCACCGTATCGTGCTTCGTGATTACTCAATGATTATCATGATATCTTAGTGATTATATAGACCATGATCATAGTGCATGATATTATAGACCGTGCCGTGTGATATACGTGTTATAACGTGTCATGATTTGGTTCCGTGTACTAGTCGGGGGTTTAAAAAATATTAATGGATATGTGATCATACCTTATAGCCCGTGATTTAGTGTAGCCCATGATAGTTAGCTGATCCTCCAACTCATGCGTGATCACACTAGCTCACCTTTTATATATAGCCCGTGTTAGGCCCAAGCCGATCATATTATCTTACTAGTATTTTAAGGCACATTTATATATATTGTTTCTTTTATTCCAGTTTATTATATTATTGTTCCTCACTATATTGTTCTTAGTTCTTGTCATTATTTACAATGATGCTCTTTCTCATGATATATGCTCGTTCAGTTACTTCCATCATTTATTTTTATTGCTATTGCTGTTTCATAGTTTCTGTCAATTATTGGAACTTCTATTTGGGTTATACTTTACTTAAATCCTGACTAGATATATTTTTCAGATAATTTATTACAGGACTGGTGTCCTATGCACTACGGGCCACAGGATGGCGATCCAGTTGAGTTATCACCTGTAGAGCCTGTTGAGTTAGTACTAGCAGTTGATGAGGCATATCTAGTTTATTCAAGATATTGTATATGGCAGTTAGCCTTTGGCATTGTATTATTATTTAAGATCTTGCGTTGAGATTAGACTTGGACTTGTGATATATTTGTGCCTTTATTTCTTTTCTTTTATTCCTTATCGTGCCATATCTTCCTCTAGTTTGTTATTTTGATTGAGTATGGTTTATCATTATCATATTATCATATTGTCCTCCATTTGGGAGTTAAGATATCTTGACAGGTACATTATATATATATTGTGTGAGTTGTTTAGATAGTATTATTGACCTAAACAATGTTTTACCGTCGATGCTGCTGCATAGGATGGACATACCCACGTACTCGTATCCGTACACCGGATACGAGTCATGACAGACTACCCTTTTATATGATAATGTTATTGCCGCTAAGATATATCTCTCGGTCGAAGCTCTTACCTTATCGTGGCATCACGCCACTGTAGCATGGGGGTAATATCCCCTTTGTGGTGCCGAGCCACCCATGCTTCCTGTAGAGTACGTCGGATATTCAAAATGCTTAAGAACTCATTAAGGTCCATGGCCACCCTCCCACAGGACTTGTTCTACTTATAGAACAATTAGTAGATAACAGTGGTTCTGGTTCAGTATTTCCTCAATATCTCAAATAAATACCCATTATACCTAATATTCTCTCAGTCAATGATCCTTCTTTAAACTAAAAGCTAATGTCTAGTAGATTTTTCATTGATCTAATAGCACAAAATTTTATGGTAGAATGACAAAGACAAAATATCATAATGGGGCGGGAAAATAGTTAGTGAGAAATGTGATCATATCCCTATTGTTCAAGTATAGAATCATGTTAGTGTTAATCATACACCTCACGTATGATTAGCTTGGCCATATAGCTCTTGTACATGTTCCCAAGCTGATCACATATCGAAGCTACTATTTCAAACACTTAGAATAGTTACAGTTCTCCATTCCATAGAGGAATGAGAGAGTATTGCCTGCTTCTTCGACTTCTACGATATAGTAGCTCTACCCATGGAGAAGATGAATCCTCCTGTGGACCTTTTACTCTCTACTTCTGAGTACCAGCTTGCATCATTGAAGTCTTCCACTACTGTCAGTTAATCAATGTAGTGCAGTGAATACTTCTGAGTCCTCTTAAGATATCTCATCACTTTTTTTACAGTTTTCCAGTACTCAGCACCTGGATTGCTCGTGAACAGACTCAACGTCCCCACGATGAAACCTATGTCAGGTCTAGTGGCAGTTATTACATACATTAAACTCCTAATGACGCTTGAGTACTATAACTGCCTAACATATTCCCTTGGATTAGGTAACTTCTTATCACATCTATACAAAATATCGATCCCTGGTAAATCCTGATATCCATAGCATATGGGTATCTTCTCAAAATAATAAGATTATGAAAGTGTCACTCCAGCGTTTGTTCGAATGATCTTTATCCCCAGGATAACATCAATATCTCCCAAGTCCTTCATACTGAACTTGGACAAGAGAAACTTCTTTGTCTTAGTGACACATGCTAAATTCGTACCCAGGATCAGCATGTCGTCTACGTATAGACTATGACTCCTCTTGCACTAGCGAATATTGTGTAAACACACTTATCTGTCTCGCTGACCCCATAGCTGTTTGATCTAATGAATTTATCAAACTTCTCATGCCACACTTGGGAGATTGCTTCAGACCGTACAGTGATTTCACCAACTTGCAGACTTTTTTTTAAGGTCCTTGACGACAAATCCTTCTGGCTGTTATGAGTAAATCTTTTCGGTCAACTCTCCATTTAGGAATATTGTTTTAGCATCCATCTGATGAATCACTAGCTTGTGAATTATACTTAGAGCAATCTACATCCTTATGGTTCTCATCCGCGCTACTAGAGCATATATGTCGAAGTTGTTGATCCCCTGCTTCTGAGAAAATCTCTTGGCTATATGTCATGCCTTGAACTTGTCAATAATTTCGTTAGCCTTCATCTTCTTTTTGAAGATCCATTTACATCCGATGGGCCTTGCTCCTTCAGGTAGATCAACTAACACCCAAATATTGTTGGAGGTTATAGAATCAAACTCATCATTGACAGCCTCCTTCCAGAAGATAATATCTCGAGTTTTTATTGCCTCATCATAGGTAAGAGGATCTGTTTCCACATGATAGGTGGCAAAATCATCTCCGAAGTCCTTCTGTCTCCTCACTCGCTTAGTCGTCGGCTCTGCGAGTTCTAGTTAGAATATTGTCTCTTAAACGATAACTTCTTTTTGTACTACGTCTTTATTAGAAGGATCAACCTCCTTTGCACCCGCACTATTCTCTAGAATGTTTGCGAGAATAATGTTCTTGTGCCTTGCAAATTTGTCTTCAAAGAATTTTACGTCACAAGATTCGATGATATAATTATATTCGATATCAAGGAACCTCCGAGCATTACTCTTGTCAGCATATTCCAAGAATATAGCCTTTGTAGTCCTTGTTTTAGGCCAGCTTCTGAATCTTCTAGTCCAGAAGCATTACATATATCAGACACCACCTCACTCGAATTACGTTCAAGTTGGGTCTAACTTTGAACCAAAGTTCATGAGGAGTGACATTGAAAGTTGTATACGATACTCTGTTTAGAATAAAAGTAGCCGTAAGCGGAGCTTCTCCTTGGAAGTAATTTGGAAGACCAATAGTCAACATCATTGAATTCATAATCTTTGTCATTGTCCGGTTCTTTCTTTATGCAACTCTGTTTGATTGAGGAGAATACAGAGTAGCTGTCTCATTAATAATTCAATTTTCTTTACAGAAGATGTGAATTCAAGCGACCTATACTCTCCGCCTCAATCACTTCTGAGTCTCGTGAGTTATTGTCCAGTTTGACGTTCAGCTTCAGCCCTGAACCCCTTGAACTTCTTGAATACTTTATATTTTGACTTGAGCATATAAATGAACGTGTACTTCGAGAAATCATTGATGAAAGTAATGAAGTAATTCATCCCGGCCTCTGGAGAAATTTTTTTGAAGTCACAGATATCTGAGTGCACAACTCCATAAGATATATGCTTCGATTTATCTATTTGAATAGTTTTTTGTTAATCTTTGTATGCGCACAGACTTCACACTTCTCCACCTCCTTACCCCATATTTGGAGATAAGCCTAGGGTTGAGCATTATTCGGTTTTGGACCAAAAACTGAACCGAATAAAAGATTCAGTTCGGTTTGAAAAAAATTCGGTTCGGTTTCAATTTTGAAAATACTAAAAAAATTTATTCGGTTTCGGTCCAAAAACGAAAATCGAATAAGATTTATGCTATTATGTAAATATACTAATTCTATTCATATTTTATGATTAAAATGTGGATATTTTAAAAGTAATAATTCTATGTATATGTTTTGAAGTCCAACATTAGATACAACTTTGAAATACAACAAATATGTGCATAAAATTATAACTTTTAATATAATTTAACCACAATTTCAAATTTTGGTCCGATCTATTAAACAATATCAATAATACAACTGAAAAACCGAATAACCGAGTAGCTTATTCGGTTCGGTTTGGTTCAGTTTCGGTTTTGGCAAATTTCGGTTCAATTTCGGTTTGACATTTTTAGAATTTTGCTTTATTCAGTTTTGACTATTTCGATTCGGTTGAAACCAAATAAACCGAATGTTCACCTCTAGATAAGCCCTAGACTATACATTTTGTTTATTCTTTTACAATGAACATGTCCTACTCTATTATGCCAAAACTGAAGAGGATAACCTGAAGAAGCGATTGCATTCACATTATCAATCTAAGTTACAATTTGAAGTTTAAACATTCCTTTGGTACATAATAATTTTCTGAAGTATGTTCCTTTATATGACATAACCATCTGCCCAAAATTGATATCCATTCTCAAGCCTGCATTACACAACATATTTCTTGAGATCAGGTTCTTGGCTATCACCGGTACATGCTTCACATCCTGAAGCATCAACGACTTTTCCGAAGTCAGTTTCAGTACCACCGTCCCGATCCCAAGCACTCCAGCTTGTGCCTTATTCGCCATCGAAACATTCTCGAAAGTAGACTTGTATGTAGTGAACCACTCTTTCTTAGAGTAAACATAGCAATATGTAGCAGTGTCCATCCACCAGTCGGTGTCAACAAAAGTTGAGTCAACGTGCGCAATCATACCAACCAAGTTAGTCTCACCTTGCTCTTTCAGTTTAGACTTGGATCTGTAGTCCTTCCTGTAGTGGCCCTTCTTGCCACAGTTGAAGTAAGTAACATCTGACTTGGACTTTGGCTTGAACGAAGCCGACTTCACCTTCAGATGGTTGAAGTCATTTTTTTTGTTGTGAGAAGCCTTCTGCTTTCCCTTGGAGTCTCCAGGATGCACCATGTTGGCCTTGGCCATTTGTTTGGATAGTGTGTCCACTTTGAGTTGAGCTCTCAAGTCGTCTTCAATATGGATCCAGTATCGAAGGTGCTCAAGATCGACCACCATATTCTACGGTGCATGTCCGCAATAAAGCCGCTCCACCCAAGCGGAAGCTTGGAGACAATACCCCATATAATGAATGGATCAACTAAGGGCATGCCATCATCCTCAAGTTTTTGACGTAGCATGAGAAATTTTATGACTTGAGGCAACATCGTCTTGTTATTAAAACTTGTGTATGGACCGTCTTATTGTATGACTTTGTCATAGAATTTTCCATGGAGTTCAAAATCAGCAGTTTGTAGAGGTTGTTGTCTCTCCTCCACTTTGTCTTCAAAGCAGTGGCCCCAAAAATTCTCTGAGCATCATCCCAAATAGTAGGCTCAGGTTCTATCAACATGTAATCCACGTTCATGAGTTAAAGATCGGGACTGAATTTTCTCTTCCAGATGCTGAAATGCTCACCGTCAAGAGAAGGTCTGCACTGTTGTTTTCCATCTTACTCGGATCTTGCTTTAAAATTGTTAGCCATGGGGATTAATCAAAGATGGTAGAACAGAGGCCAGGAACAGAGATTCACGCAAACTGTACAGTCTACCCTCTGTTTGATCCTGATGTGTAGTCGAGATTAGGAGTTCACTCAAAAGTTTTCTCTCTGATTTTCTTGATTCCTATATATTATATGTCGCGATTACAACTTCTGTGGATTACAAAATCAAAAATTAAAATGATGTTTTTTTCTTGCAAACGCAGTTGCAAAAGGGACAGAACGAATTACAACTTAGCAGAAGAAAGTAGAAGAAGAAGAAGAAGAAGAAGAAGAAAAAGTAGAAGAAGAAGAAGACAAAGAGAAGGGCTTGCCGGGGTGATTAGGATCACCGTTGCTCAAAGCAAGGCTCGCCCAACATGGTCTGCTCTCAGGAATCAGCAAGTTCTAAACAGAACTACTGGAACACTAGTCATCATCTCTGTCTTGAACTTGCACAAACTCCTGCACTCAAATGGCAGCTGCAGCAACTTACTATCTTCGTCTCTCAATTTTGATGTAAGTTCTTAAAGGGGTACAAAGAAAGTATTTATAACGTAGGATGGAAACATCAACCCTAATCCTGGCCGCCAACCACTTACGGAAAGATAGGAATAAATTAAATTCAAATTCCATAAAAAAGAATCTGAATTAATGACCCAACATTTCCATAATCGTTCAAATTTCGCAATCAGTGCGATAATGCGGTAACTACGATCTTTGCGTATATGCGCACAACAGCACAGCTGCTCCTGTGCGCATAAGCCAGCAGCGCAGCAAATCATGCGCGCATGCGCGTAAACGCCATACAACTCGAGCAAAAACTCTCGCATAAAAAGAGCGCAACAAATGTGCACAAGCACCATGCAGACGTGCTAAGTACAAAGTGCATCACTTTGCGCCTTAAGTCCGAGTCCGAGTCGTTTGGGGCTTAGCTCCTAAGAAAAAAAATTCAAGAGAGTGACAAAAAAACATAAATGCTTTCTTTGAGGAGTTTAGTCTTAATTCTACTAGAAAAATATTCCACATGGCATCCATCCTTGGACCACCTCCCCATGTGCATCTCTCAACACCCACATAATATTATATTGAGATACCCACTTGAAATATTTTTCAATGTGGGACTATCGTTCTAGCCTTGAGAGAGAAAAACCTCTCCTTAGCAAAGAAAAAATTCCAACATAGTATGCTTCAATAAAGATATTTCTAAGACCGATCCAATGTATAAAATATATGTATAGTTATATTCATTTGTAAATAGAGTCAAATCCATGTCAAAAGTATTTTTATCTTTACCATCAACCGTGGTTCAACGGCGATCTTTTCTAATTACCGCTTTCCTCTTCCTCGGTCAGTCTGCGGACAAGTTCTTTCTATTGCCTCTGCTTCTTACTTAACTTATAGACCAGACATGTATCCTAGAATTTCTAAAATAGAACTGTATTCCAAATCCGTATTGTCTGCATTCCGATTGGTATTCGTGTCTATGCAACATAAGGTGTTGGCAACTATAAGTGGATCTGGAGTGACGAAAGCACCCAGTTGCAGTTTAGATACATTAGGTGATGATAGATTTGAGAAAGCAGACAATTCGACTCCAAGTGAGAGTATCTCGGTGCATTAGGCAAGATGAGAAACACTTCATATTAATAAAGATGTAACTTGTAAGGACAGTCCAATTATGAGGTAAAACATAAATGGTCCACAAATAATATATCTGACATTTGTTCACTCAAAAAACTATGTACAGTTAACATTTGATGACAACTAACCTGCATCCACCCTTTCCATTCCTCAGTTTGATTCCTGTTCAGATAAAGTATGGATTTTCCTGCGACCAGTGTGTCCTCATGCTTAACTTTCATCGATGCAAGTAAAATGACAAGAATGTAGAGGAATAGGAAAATATCCCTGTTGTAATCCTGTAAAAGTTGTTATCATAGGGAGGACCAACCCATTTTATCAACGACGAGAATATATCTGAAGAATTTGAGAATATATCTGAAGAATTTGAACAACATGAACGATATTCCATCAAGTACATGACATATATATGACTCAAGAAAAAGGGTAGAGAAAATCTTGCCGAGTTGTCTTCAGTGCTGGAGTTTAATATGCTAAGGTTAATCATTCAATTTGAGAATGAAAAAGAAGATATTGGGCAGCAAAAAAAGAGGAAATTTTGTAGTTTTTCTCTGATTACTTTTTATAATATTTGCAAATTGTAATCAATTTGGTATTCAGCTACTCCTTCGTGTTAGTTACACATCTGGTGGAACTAACACTGAGGAGTTGAGGAGTAGCTGAAGTACCAAATTGATTATGATGATTTTTTAACTTCTCAAATTGATTTAAGATGATTTTTGAAGTATTGAGAAGTATCTACGACCAGAATATCTTTAATTTTCTTCCACATTTCCTTTCTCCTTACGAAGAATGGGCTTGCATGTGTGTGTGGACTATGCGTATTCCCTCAATGTTATCTTCAGTGATATTTTCATTATCTTGCTTACTAATAAGGGATTGTTTGATTTTTGTTATTTTCATGAAAATATGGTCTATTTCTCTGAAATAGTCTAATTTTGGTTACGCTATCGATTTACTATTTGGATTTACGCTATCCAAATCAAGAAAGTCTTTTCCTCACATTAGCCCACCAAAACTATCGATTTACTATTAGGAAGGAGATAGGAAATGCATCGTCTCCTTCATATCTTTCCATCCTGCAATGTTGGACATCTCTCTTTGTGTCTCTGTCCTCGTCACCTTTGTTGATTGTAGCTTTGGAGTCAGGGTCTGTTTGGATTGAGGGTTAAGAGATTTAAGTGAGAAAAATTAAAATTGAGGAAAAAAAGAACC